>JBCAUF010000790.1:4028501-4041427 GCA_038406115.1 Haemulon aurolineatum | reverse complement strand
TGTTCCTCTATGTGTTCAAATGTGGGCGTTACAGGCATATCAACATGCTGCCTATGTACTGACTAAAGAGCAAACTTTATGAGTTCATGCCATATACAACACAAGGCTGACGGTGAGAGTGAAGCCGCGGGGTCAGAGCTGAGTCTGAGTTCTTTGAGCGGCAGCGTGAGCTGCAATAATCATCATGAACCAACATTGTTTTGGTTGCCAGAACAAGAATGATGATGATGATGAATTTCTTGATATGAAAATCAGATCCTCTCTCGGGAGACCGGAGGTCGGCTGCAGGGCAGTGCTCCCAGAGGTGTTGGCCATTCAGCGTCCTGCTTAATGACACTTCAGTGGAGCAGAAACTTGGCTGCGTGCAGGATGTTTTGGCAAAGAGCTCGTGAGTGACTGAACAGTTGGTTCATATTCATACAGCCGCTAAAGAAGAGCGAAAGGAAAGTGTTTTCTGACTAAATGTAAGCCTACATTTTAAATAAATAAGTAGATAAAACGCAGTAATATTCTGTAGTCCATTCATTATTCATTCAGAAGAGTTGAGTTAAGTTCATCTCACAGGAAAAACAGTAAACTCCATCAAGTAGTCAAACAGCTGATCAGCAAAAATGACGAAACACCCAGAAACCGGCTCAGAGCGCAGGCTGGCTCCTGGTGTAACTAATCTGAAGTACAGTGTGTCTCCCCCGTGTTCACTGTATCTTGTGCTGCACTTTTTCCCTGCTCAATGATGAAATATTCTTAAGTATACAGCACAAGTTACACTGCTTTCTACAAGCTGTGTGGCATCAAAGCAAATCAATTTTAAAGGGCTGAAGTAAATCTCCCTCAGCCAGCTTATTGTGCGTCTGTATGGAAATGAAGTCTGGGCCCCCCTCCCTTCCAGTTTGAACAGAGTGGAAGAGGGCGAAGGAAAAAGTATAGGATGACGGACAATTAGGAAATTCAACAAAAAATTATTATATTGTCGAAAAAAAAAAAATTCTGCGCCTCAGTGGTTTGTCATCGCTTCAGTTTGAAACAAACAAGGCGAAATATGGAAAGGAAACATCCCAACACAGGCAGATAATGGTTAACATCGACTACAAAAAGCAGAAGCAGACAATCCTTCAAACAGTTCTTGGAAATGGAACAATAAACAGAAATAAAGTGCTCAGAAACAAAGCCGTCCTCTCAAAGACACATGACAGCGTTAGTCGCTTCATCACATCCCCGAAATCAGCATGTGTTCATGTTCAAGTGAGTCACGGTGGGTGATGGATGGCTCGATAAAACGCTGGACTTTTCGTTTGTTTCACATTTCCTACCGATAGAAGTCAGTGTTGGCTTCCTTTAACCATGACTTCCTTAACCTTAACCAAGTGGATGATATAACCTTGACAACGCTGAGCCCAAACTGTAGCCTTTCCATCAATCTTATACCAAATAGTTTTTGTGCCAAAACTTGGAGGGGAAAAAAAAAAGTGAACTCTATGACCTGAAGCTTGCATTAGAGTGAAGGAGGGGTTGGTGGCGGCATTGCAGGTTGGTGAATCTGCGAGTACACGACCAATGAGACATGCAGACTTCTGCAGCAGAGTGTGTGGAGACTAAAGAGGATGCTTCTAACCACATATGTTTATGGAAATGGCCAGACATTTCCAGGTGCGTTTGTGGCGACAGCACCTAGTATTTAAAGCCAAAACATGATGTTTTCCGAACACTTAACAAAGTGGTTTTTGTGCCGTTCACATGTTACATATCTGTAATGTGCAGGACTCATGTGATTTCTTTCCCAACAATACTTTCTAATAGTCCATAGAGGGCACTGACAGGCTAACCTGCCCAAGAAAGAAATGCTTGTGTGTCTCGTTCTTGAGGGCACAGACAAACAACATATTCTCTCGATCAAGCTGCAGTCAAATCCAAAGTCTAGTTTCAGTGTCGCGCATTGTGTATCATATCTGACGATGCAGAGAGAGTTTTGAATACAGCCCTCACGGCAGGTTTCGGCGTCTCACTCAAACACCCCCTCAACACGCCCGGCTGCAGGCAAGGATCCAACCTGTGACCCCCTTCGCTTTGGGGACGGACTATCTAACCACATCGAGCGGCGAGAGAACAACAGGACATAGACGGACTACAGGCCCGTCTGTCTCCTCTGTTATCTGAGCGGCAGCGCAGCCTGGAAGGAACCATGGGAAAGGGCCAGGAAAAAGGTGGGTCTATTGTCCGAGCATCCTGCTGGATGTGACTGACGCTCATTGTTGACCGGAGGCCTTGTTGTTTTTTTTATTTTTAAAAAAAAAAAATTTCTGCTTCATATGATTTTCTGGGAACATCCTCTCAGAGCATCCCATGTACAGTGAGACATTACCGGACTGACACGGTGAAATGAGATTATGTGTGAATATCTGCCACATAAAAATATACACACTGGAGGAGATCATATCCACACTTGTTTATGTATCGTTTTAATGTGTCTGCAGCATGGTAGATGGTTTATATTTTGAGTTAAAACTCGTTAAAGGCATTGTAAAAATGTGAAACTAAAATTATGATCGCACCTTGGACAGCTTTTTAAATACCACATTAACCAAAAAAAAATAGATTTGAAACCTCATAAACTGCACTACTCTGAATGGATAACCCACCTTTACAGTATGACTCCCATGTTTTGACAGAAACGCAAAGATGAATGTCAGATTGGATTTAAATATTTGATTCCTCAAGGCTGCTTCTACAATAGATTGGACTCGCGATTCACTAAGAAAAGGTTTTCGAGTGTTCAAACCACACTTCGGCTTGAAGGTCACCCCCTGTTTGATGTTTTCGGCAGTCTAGAAAGTGTGCGGAGTGACCGCTTAAGGATTCCAGGACGCTCCACAGACCCATTTATTATGTCTTTTATGCCCACAGCTTCTGAATGACATGTGAAACTCGCTTGTTTCCTGAGACATGGGCTGAGTTTCTGAGGTTTCATTTTATAGGTTAAATTGTTAATGTTGAGCCTTCTCTGAATATTTTCATTGCCTTGTTTTATTGTGGCTGTTTTCAAGTGTATCACTCATGATCTGCATTTTATTGAATTTATGAATGCATGAAATAAATTAAACCTGTAATAACAGTTTTTTTTTCTTGCCACTTGGGGACAATGTAAACAAGCTGTGAACACAACACTGACATATCATCACCATTTAGTAGTTTAAGATGATGACTTATTAGCAAACAGTTGTCTCTTTGCACATCCAGCAGTTACGTAGGAAGCAACATAGCCATTAATTTGGAGACATGTTTGTCTCCACCTGATAAACACACATCCAATATTCACTCCCTGTTAGCTCTGTTCTTGGTCTCTACCACCTCCTAAGAGAATTATTTGGCTCTTTCTGAAACGCTCTTCTTTACCAGCTAGATGTTAAATGTGTCTTTCCACGATTTGGTGCTAAGCAGCTCGTGTGCAGTGAGATTTTAGAGATTTTTCCTGCCGCAGCCGAATGCGAACAGACACAGCTAAACAATGAGCTGAAAGTCACAGCAAAAACTCACTGCACAGCCAAGAGCGGTGCACATTCAAATGCTAATGCTCTGTAGTTTCATCTTTCACATCATTACATTTTCTTTTTATTCATTCTGTTGATTAGGCCTGCTTTTAAGACATTGTTTTTTTGTTTTTTTCTTATTTCAGTTGCTGTGGGCAGGCTCCTGGAGTATGTGTTTGTGTTTGTGTGTTCGCGTTATTGTTGTGACAGTATACCTTTCATTTGTTGTCTCCTGTGACCCGTCTGACTCGTGTCTCTTCCATCATTTGTCACTGCGCTTGGGTGGCAGGACTTCTTTCCCCCGAGGCGATTAATAAACTTATCTAAATATCTATCACTGTGGTCTGTATGAGCAGACATTAATTACTGTCGCCCATAACTTGGGATAAGCCTGGATAGAGCGCTGAGCCGTGCTGTTGGGTTGTATGTTTACCTGTGTGCAGAGCGTGCAGTTTTCCAAGACTGAATTGAGCTCAAAACAAGAAAACTGCATTTATTGTATGATTTTGTCCTTTTCTGTCTCTATTCAGTGACTTTCCTCCAAAGAGCAGTTTTATAAGGAATGAAGTGATAAACAGGCAGAATGCATTCAGCCAAGTTAACAGTAATGACCACAGTTTTTTTTTTCCAGGATAAGGTTACTTTTTCCCGTCTTTTCAAAACTATCAGCCGGTCCGCTCACCTTTTAGCGGCATTATTCTTTAATTTGGCGAGGGGGGGATGCAGGCAGAAGCTAATGTGATTCAGTCCTTTCAGTGACTGGCAGCATTATGAAAATATAAAATGTTTTTGTTTTGAATGTAAGAGCTCCGAGCAACGCTTTACAGGTCCACAAAAGCAGATGTCTGTTCATTGTCAATAA
Organism: Haemulon aurolineatum; assembly: GCA_038406115.1. Lineage (NCBI taxonomy): Eukaryota > Metazoa > Chordata > Actinopteri > Lutjaniformes > Haemulidae > Haemulon > Haemulon aurolineatum. The sequence continues at coordinate 4,037,041 of JBCAUF010000790.1, read as the reverse complement.
GTCTGTGAATCATAATAACAACACATATTCCAGACTCGGCTGATGGAGAAATAAATAATAATACTGTTTAGTCGGTGCTGGCGAAGTAAATAACAAATGCTATAGACTTATTCTCTGCCGTTTTGTTTTGTTTTCTTGTTGTGGGAGGGAGGGAGCCTAAATGACGATCTTTGATCCAAATGTATTTGATAATCTAATGGACACCGTTAAAATCAACACTCTCCAATCGATACTCATATCTTGTTTACTCATTAATAAATTAGCTGCAAAGATTCCCTCTGTCACTGTGGTTGGTTTTAGCTGAAAGCAAACATTAGACAGCTACACAACAATACAAGAAGACACGCTGCCCTTTGACCACACCTACAGTAATACACTTCACATTTCTTTTTTAAATAATTGATTTTAAAGCCTTTTGTTCCTTTTTACATCATTAAAAAAAAAAAAGATTAAAACTCAGCCGTGACACGCGCAAAGCCTTTTCAGTGATACCTACAGTGGCTTGTTTTCCCTGATGGTAGATAAATCCAACAGTAATGGTTCAGATAAGGGCACTGTGATGTTCAACACCTCTCTGGTAATTACTCTCAGCCAGTTTCACACACGCACACTGCAAGAAATGTCTGTGTTACACAAGTAGTTACACATCGTAGTGAGTCCTGCAGTCCTCCAGGAAAAATGGTGAAATGTTTCTCGGTCGGGTGGAAGTTTTGTTTTAAACGTTTATGAAAGGAAAAAAAAACACATTTTCTAACACAGCTGGACATGACAAACTGCAAAAATATCTGCACATTTACTTAAAATACGCAACACAGTGCTTGTCGTTCATTTGCTATTGTTAAATTCAAGCACTTGTTGAGCATTTTCAAAGCACCTTATAACTATAATAACTTAATTATTTATATACATGTACACTAAAATGATTATTTCACTTCATCGCATCAAAGCAGATCTGATTGCGGTAAAGGCAAATAAAATTAGGTTTTGTGATGTGTGACAAATTAAAAGAAAAAACTAAAAGTTTTATGCTTCAAAATGTGTCGACTGTCTGTTGCATCCTATACAACGTGACTGAGCGCAATTTAAAACAATTTATTATGAAAGTCATGCAGTTATAATTTCAAGCAGTTTCAAACAATTTATCCTATATCCAGGCACTTTGCAAACCTTGAAAGCACAACATTAAAATTCAAGTGTGTTCAAGGATTTCCAGCACCCGTACCTGTGCATCGTCCATTTGGGATTTGAGCTGATCAAACTGATCAATTTTCACATGAAATCTTGAGGGTTTTTTGCTTTAAACATTCAATATGGCTTGAAAATACTCGCAAAGATGTCTTGAAGAGCTACAAGAATAAGTTAATGAAGCGATTAGACAGTTATCAATTAATCAGCATTAATTTTGAACACTTTTCTGGCACAACTGCCCCAACGTGTGCTGGTTCCAGCTTTACAAATGTGACAACTTTGAGATTTCTTCGTCTCATTTTGACACCAGTTTGGACTCAGATGAACTGTGATTTTCACTGTTTTCTCACATGTGATCAACCAAAATAATCCTCAGACTGATCAATAATTAAAACCCTTATTTTTAGTTCTGACGCCCTGTTAAGTGAAAACTTCCTTTGAATGCAGATTGTCACTAAAGAGAAATCGTCTGTGTTCTCGACGTCTTGGTGGCTCATCTTTAATCCCTCGCTGTGAACCTTGCGGCTCAGTGCCGACTTGACCTCTACATCATAAGCCTATTCATGTCAATCTGACACGTCGCACTGATGGGAACAGATCCACTTTGCCCCTGACAGGAACAAGGGATTTCGCCATAATGAACACTCCAGTTCTTCCAGTTCCACAGTGGAGCCAATGAGTCAGGTCTGCGGGCCCATTTGAATAATGAGAATGAGACTAACTATGTGCAATAGACACAAGAATCCAATGAATGGCCTGTCAATCACTGTTACTGATTGCATGTCTATCCACTGAAGAAGAGTGTGACCATTAGACCCACTGTCAGCAGCAGCAGCCGCGGCAGAGGTTTGTGAACGCAGCCCTGTGGGTATTATTATGGAGCCTCCATTAAAATGCTTTTGTTTTCCTTCTGTTTCACCCTCTGTGTTGTAGTTTTACTTACAGTGTTATTCTGTGTCCCCGCTCTCTTCTGCTGAATATTAATGTCTTCTATGCTAATGGCCTTACACCGGCTGAGGTCGACCAAGCTCCTCCTCTGAATGTTAATCCGCTGCCTCATTTGCATACGCTTAAGTGTCAAATTCCCCCACAAATCATCGCAGCTGCCTCCGTACGGCGAGGCCAGTGCCCCCCGAGCGACAGCACAGAAACAATGTGGTCACACCGTATGCATAGCATCAAATCCACATCAAAGCCTGTTTAGATTGCCAGGTCACAGCGGGTTCACGTTGTGTAAAATGAAGGTAATGGGATAGCAGTCAGCCTGGCACAGAAATACAGCCGGGCAGGTAATAAGTATGAATGGAGCAGGTAATAAGGTTGGGATAGAAACAGACCCCGTGTCATCACAGGAGCAGGACTGTTTAAGCTGCAGCACAGTTATCAGTTCAAAGGTGAGTGTTGATCCCAGACAAACACACAGGACTTATTGTGTCGTTAGGTTTTATTCTTTCTTATTTCCATGCGCGCTCCTCCCGAGTGCACGGCAGGTGAAAAGGTTTCTCGCTGAGGAGGAGCAGAAAAACGGGCTGTCGGATTATTTTGAGGGAAGAGTTTCGCCTAAAAAATTGAACTATTTCTGCCGTTAACGTGAGCCCATATTAGATATTTCAACCTATTGCAGAATTTAAAGGCAGGAGTCGTATAAAACATCGTCATGATTAACGTCACAGCCCACAAAGGGAAACATCGTCGCCGCGATTAAAGCTGAAAAAATGAGTCGATTGAAAGAAAACTATTGATGAAGTCGTCCAGCTGCAAGATTTTGGAAATTAGGATTGTGATAAATTGAGACATTTAACAATGAAACGTTTCATTGAGAAAATAATCTGTAGATTAATCGTTAAAGAAAATAAATCATTACCAGCCCTCATGTCATCATCACTGATAAAAATTAAGAGATTAGTTGATAATTTGACGAGTCAGTCTTCAAAAAACTTGCGCGGCAACTATTTTGGTAATTCGTTTTCATCATTTTTGTCTTTTTTTGAACTCCTGCACCATCCCCTGGCTGCAGCCTCTCCAGTGAGGCGGATTTACAGCTTTTCTCTGTTTTATATGATTGTAAACTGAATATCTTTTGGTTCTGGGCTGTTGGTCAGACAAAACAAGACAACACCATGAACACGAGCGCACTGGGTCAGGCATTTTTCACTGTTTCCTGAGATTTTATCGAGCAGCTGATTAACTGGCTGATTGAGAAAGCAATCAACAGATTAATAAATGATGAAAAAATCATTAGTTGCAGTTGCCATACTGTAGCTCTCTCCACCTACACATACACCTCATGGCTAAAAGCAAACACTTCATGTTTTTTTCTCTCTGGGGGGGGGACAAACAGATGAGATGTGTATGCCCCGAAATAAACCACAAAACATCATAAAACAACCTCTCGAATGCACTCAACATCAGCAAAACTGACTCTTAAATGTCTATGATGGCACAAGAGCATATGAGGGAGGTTTTTTTTTTAATTTCCTGGAAAAATTAATTTCTGTGGCTTTTAAAATGATTCAAGAGATAAAAGATGCCACAAACATTGCCGAATAAAGTTCCAGTCCGCGCAACAATACCACATGTGAGAGATCAAAAGACTAAAAACAGGATAACATGTCTGTGTCTAATTCTAACAACGTGTTATTTCACTCCCGGGGGATTAACCGCATAAAGCTTTTGCTATAGATGTCACTTACACTCGCGCACACTATAACTTCCTCTGGGGGTAAGTCTCCTCCAAGTGTCAAGTCCTTGAGTCCTGCGCCTGCCAGTACGAGCGGCAGTCGCACCACCAGCCAAGCAAATTCAAAAGCACACTCATGAATAAGACAAATGGAAGACTTTCTAACAGAGGAGTGACTTCAGTCGACTCCTTCAACACTTTCCTACAGTAAAAGGTGGTGTCACACTGGGGCTTAGTCAGTTCGCCCCGTTTAGAAACTACTCGGAACGACGGGAATGCAAACTATAGTGAGTCATTTTGCTGTGACGGCCTGCCAGCGAGCGCGATGTTAAGTACGCTCGGAGCTATTCTTACCCTTAACAATGGCTGTCCTTTTCACGATATTAAGCATCTTTATTTGGGTGATAGTTCTGACAGGGCCGCTATTTGCGAGCTTGAAATCATTTTGACTGGATCAACAAAATATGGCAACAAATCCAGTCAAAGAATGGCTTTAATATGTCTGAAATCCAACAGAGCTCCATATTATACGTTCTTTGGATTAGTTTGATCTCGCCACTTTTTGTCTTCTGTGGCCGCATGACAACAATAGGAGCTGCTGCACATGATCTAAAATACCGTCTAATGCGCCTAATGCTCAAAAAACACACTTAACATTGTTTTATCACCTTGATTCTTTACGACTTTTCCTAATTTCATGCATGATCTTGAACAGATGCCATGTTTCAGAAGTCTGCGGTGCAAAATGCTGCATTAGTTCTGTGTAAAATGTGGTTAAATTTGGTTTTCATATGGTCTTGTCCCAACACTAGATGGACAACAGGGAGTCTTGTTGACCAAAAAATAGCATAAGTGGCTTTTTGGCAAAGAAAATAACGATATATCTGTTTGTGCGTAGCCCATATAACATATAAAACTTGAAATATTTCCCTATTTGGTGCAATAACACTGCTCTGTGCTCATTTCTGTATTTTGTTACCTTCATCAAATGGACAAACCCAGACGTACAGCAGTGGGGGTCTGTGGGATCCCAAACAATGAGGAAACAAAGCCAATGTCAACAAATCTCAAGGGTTAACGTTGTAATAAATTTTCAAAATTGAGTTAGTCAAACTGATACTCGAAGCATCAGCTCGCTGCCAGCAGTTTCTGTCAAACGCAGAAGGATATGGATCTGCTACAGCTGCTAGAAGCAAAACCTTGATGAAATATTCAAGAAACTATCCAGCAGGACAATTCGGCTATTTTCTTCTAATGGAATCCAGATTTTTTTGTGTGCATGAAACATCCCAAACTTCCTGTTTTGTAACAACATCATCCCCGACCCCGGCGCTGACACTGACACGGCCCTCGTTTCTGAATGTGAGCTGACTTTTAAAGTCATCGTATAGAGGAGTCGGACGGAGCAGCAGCCCGCCGATAAAAAGAAGCAGCGGAATGACCCTTCAGGCACGCATCATCATTACGGGACGGGCAGATAACCTCGCTTTACAGGAAGAACGCAGCTTCAGAGGGTCTGTGCAATGAAACACACACAATATTTTTCCCTCTGTCTTCCAGAGACAATTAGACATCACACATGAAGCTCTTTTCTTTTTCCCCCTGCCTCAAATATTTCTCACACGCAATAGGTTTGTGTAAACTGATGGCCACACTTTTGCATCCATGAGTATAATTGCCACATAATTTCGTTAAAAGCCCGCACTGAGCTGTAAGGCACATCTGGATGCAAACAAATTGCAAAACTCGAGGCATTTATTCCGCCGCTATAAGACACTACTTCTTCCTCATTATATTCGCCACCTGCATTTTAATCAAACAATAACCACATCGCTAAAGAGAGGACATGATATACACTCCTGCCGCTGAGGAAAGACAGAGAGGAAAAGGCGAAGGAGGAGAATGAAGATGCTATGAAACACCAACGGGAACAAAAACCTAATTATATTATTATGCAATTATATAATTTAGTCTGAGGAGATGAAGGTAATGGTTTAAACTGATGTCTACGTGTTTGTGTGCTCTCATCATGAAGCCCATCCATGTATGCTATCAAGTGCATGTTTGTTTTTGCTCTACACACGCCTGCTGGTGCGTTAACACACACTCACATGTCCTGCTGTGTCTGTGCGTGCACGTGTACATGCATGCCTGTGAGTTTCTGCATGTGTGTGTATGTGTGTGTGTGTGTGAGTGTGCATGGTGATTGCACTTGGTGTCTGGGTATGTGTGGTACGGGGAGTTGAGGTCCACTGGGGCTTGGACCACTCCGCATGAATAATGCATCAGACCGGGCCGTTGCATCTCAGCAACATTGCCTTGGTCTGCTTAAAGTTGCAAGTTCCTCTTTGGGAAAGTCAGCATCATTCTGCAAGCTGCTGCAGTATAACTCGGCCGGTAACTCTGGCTTTGAAATAAGGTTTCAGGATGACTGCAAAAACACCACGACTAAATCATTTGATTATGACGTATTGATCTGAAAGACCTCAGTTTTTAGCATCTCACTGGGAATCAAATTCTTGCCTTGGAACCTGCAACAGCAACTAGAAGGCACATTACTGAAAAAAAATTGATATTTGGAGCTGATTAGTCGGCTGATAGAAAGATATTTTGAAAAAGTAATAATTTTAAAGTAATTTTATAATGTACAAATGGTAAAAATCGCTGGCTTCACCTCCTCCATTGCTAATATTTTCATGTTTTTCTCATCCTTCTGTGAATATCTCACAGGTCAGACAAAGCAAGTCAGTTCTTAGAGGTCTGGGAACTTGTGAAGAGCATTTGTTGAGCTTTTTTTTTTTTTGACCAAAAGATGAATGAATAAATGAAGAAACAATTGGTAGGTTAAATGGATAATGAAAGAAAAATCCTTACTGTATTTGCTGCCCAAACGCTTCAAAAAAAGTGAACAGCTAGCCTGCTAAAAGATGTTTTTTTTTCTCTTGCTCAGATGCTTTGCGTGGAGAAACCTGACATGCCGGATGAACTTTTTATCTGCAGATTTACACATTTGTGCTCGCAGAACAGATGCTGCAGACAGATGCTTGCTATATACAGTAATTCACAGTGGGATCACCAAAGGTTTAGTCTGAATGACACCGAACGCCACACTCAGCTGAGCACCCAACTAGTTTGAAGCATCAGGAAAAACTGACGTGAAATTAATTCACCCCCAAGCAATTATATCAAGACCGTCTTATTCTCCAATCAGGGTCACTCACTTTCATTGAGGGAAACTTCATCCACAGACATGATTCATGAATCATGGGAGACTTTTTTTTTTGTTTTTGTTTTTTGTTTTTTAATCTTGAACAGTTACACCACAAACACTTCACCAGGCAAACTCTCTGCATTCTTGTTGGGCTTGTTTGGCTTGAGCTCTTGCAGTTTTCAACCAACCACACACACACACACACACACAGTATGCAAAAATGTAAAAAACCAGGCGATATGTAAATGTATGCAAATGAATTTAATGCACGTGAAAAGGCTACTTTGCCTCAGTCTATGCAGCCTGTTTGGACCTGAATAGTCTTTCAGGCGCATTTTCTCCACCAGCTCCTCACTGTGCTATGTTTACAAATAACTCTCTGTATTAATATCTAACAGGGACAAATTAAAAAGGCAGCGCATTTTCACCTGATTCTGAATTATTATTTATTTAAATTTTTTTTGCATGCGGCCAAAAACAAGTGATGCCCATGCACTTCTTTCCTCACATCAGACTGGGGTGACACTTGAGTCATGAATTTTAAAACAAGCTAATTGGCCACGTGAACGCATCATCTTTTCTCCCACTTCATCTTACAGATTTAAAAGACTCGTCACTTCCACGGGAGGTAATTTCTTGCAGCGTGGAGTCTCAGAAACACACCGGAGCCTGTTTACTTTCACCTCAGGAATGTTTGGCACTTTGGCATCCACATCCACGTCTCCCTGATTGACAGACCCTTCATGCCCCTATCGCTCTTTCTCCCCTCTCTCTCTCTCTCTCTCTCTCCATCTGCACCCGCTTTCCTCTCCTCTTTCTCTCTCTCCGCACCGGACCTCCACAGCCAGCCCCCTGCTTTCCCTCCCCGCCGGTACCGCAGCCTGCCACGGGACCAATCCCCCCCTTCGCTCCTCCGCCGGGCTCACCTCTGTGCGCGCCTGCAGCCGCTTGTTCATCTCGTAGATCCGATACTCGGGCTGGACCATGTAGGGCGAGTGTCTCCTGTAGAAGGGTCCGAACGGAGACGAGTAGAACGGGTCGTGGGTTGGGTTGGACATGGTGGTGGCGGTGGCTCCAGTGGCGAGGCGCGCGGCGCGATTTCAACATCCAACGGGCACGGCAGCGCACATGGGAGTGCGATGCTCTCCGAAAGAAGAACCCCCAGTGCTGGGAAGGCAGCCGCTGTCGAGGCTGAGCTGCACTCTGCAAGTTGGCCTGCCTAGTTCGCTGCTATAGCGTGGAGAGCTGGAGGAGGAGGAGGAGGAGGGAGGAGGAGAGGAGGGAGGGAGGGAGGGAGGGAGGAGAGGAGAGAAGCGGAGGAGGGGGAGGAACCGAGGAGGGCGAGGTGGGGGGAGCAGAATTGAAGGGGGAGGAGGGAAGTCGTTTCCTGTTCCCTCAAGACCTACACTCAGTTTTGCACTCTTGCAAAGTTCAAGTAAGACCTCTGTGTGCATGTGTGTG
>JBCAUF010000790.1:3984174-3995439 GCA_038406115.1 Haemulon aurolineatum | reverse complement strand
TGATTTATTGTTATACTAGATAATTATTACTGATGCATACCATAGTGTATTTGGTCAATATGGAACCAATTTTAACTTCTTTGTGTACTAATAAGTAGTTTAATCATAAAGTAAACTGCAAAATAACTAAAAACACAAATATGTTTTATGGTTATATGGATATACTCAAGATAAGTATCAGAAAATCACATTTAAGTTCAGCACTTGAGTAAATGTAAACTGGTCTCTTGTGTTAAAAGTAGAAGCATCTTTTCTATTAATACATGACAAGGACATTCTTTAAAGTTGGCCGCTGTCTAAAGCCCTAACACGGGATAAACACATGAAAACACAAGAATCAGACTCTTAATAACACCTTCATCCGACCTCAGGATCCTCCATGATCCTGTCTCTGAACTGTTCCTGTCTGATCCCGTTTCTGGTTTGTTGTTTTAGATCCTCGGCTAAAAAAACACAACCCGGGCTATGAGAACAGGCCGCCAGGAAGCCGAGAGGCGGTTCCTGGGTTTTGGGTGACTTACTCTCACGCAACACATGTGGCGGCTGGTCCTCGGGAGGCAGAGGGGTCCTCCCCTGCAGGTCAGGTTACCCAGAGCAGCCAAGGGCTAACCACTACCATCTGGCCTCACCTTCCATGTTCACTTCTGCTCCAGGTCTCAATGGCTTCCACATGGCGCCCCGCCATCTCAGACATAACCTCTACAGCACACAAACACACAGAGATACACTTTCATAAAACTGAGGCACACACACACACACAGACACATACACATTCTATACACAAATACATGTGCACATTCACTTTACAAGTTCATCTATATTGTGCCTTTTAAAAGCCAAAAAACAAGCCAGAAATTAAGAGTATTTTTCGAAACATGCATAAATTCAGCCTCATAAATACATCAATATGTACATTCACATTGTACACAAACAAAATATGCAACCACCACACATGCAAACAGATGCAGTGCACATATGCCCTCTCCTGCACTCCAACATATGCATTAATTCACATATGCACACACAACCCACATGGTCATATAAAGACATATGCATGCTAACTCGTGCACACACACACACACACACACATCCGCTCACACAACTGCAGGGGATTCAGGCGAACGGGTGTGGGAGAGGGGGGCCAGGATGGTGGAGGGTGGGGTGGGCGGAGGGGGCTTTAATCAGGAAATTCACCTCCAGGGGTTTCATGTAAGCAGGGCTGGACGCTGCTCTTCTCCCTGCTTCACACAATGAATCACTGAGACAGCCGGTGCTTGAAAGCCTCAATCCGCTGTCAATAAAACCAATGCTATCACAGGTTCTCTGTGTGCACTGTAATCTATTCTATGGTTTTATATGCAGCATGTGGAGAAGCCAACAGTGGTTTGGAGATGAAAACAACCATCACTAATTATGCAGAATCAACATAAGTAGTGGTTTGGACTTTGCACAAACATTTAGATGTATCTATTTTGAAGCGGCTTTTATTGAATCTTCGAACGTAAAGAAAAATATATGTAGATAGGAATGGAAAGTGCCAAAGGGAGAGGATCATGTGCAAGAGGTCATGAGCTGGTTTGACCTCAAATTAGCACCAGTTCACTATTTTTTCAGACCGAACTTGGTGGTTTACTGACAGAAAAACCCTGTCAAAGTGACCGAGGACACAAAGTAGGCCATGCAAGTTCTATGTTTTTGATATTTGGAGACATGTCTGAGGCTCAAAGCTCAGTTTTTCACTGCACTTTTCATGAAAAACTATAGAGCTTTTCTCTTCTATTCTCTCGTGCAGGTCAAATATGCAAACTGTCACCGCTAATGCTTTAACTGCCCACGACTCGACGCAGTACTCGAAGACGTTACAAAGCCGTTGAGCCATTAGAGGCAAACTCAAACAACTCAACCTGTTTTCAAGCGGCTGAACAGAAACACAGCTCCTTGCTTTATTCAATATAATCATGGGCTGAGCTGTGAAATTCATACATTGGAGACATTTGTGACAGGCTTAATTAAAAATGGAGAAACTGGAGGACTGGGAGCCAATTTCTCTCATTATAATACAATATATAGTATAACACTGACTCTGACAGTATGGAATAAGTCAGAACAAACTCTGAGAAGCTGGGTGTGCACCCAACTACAACTGCTTTGGATAAACTCATTACAGCAAATCATAAATTTATTTATTTTTTTCATTGATCTGACCTTGATTCAACCAGGATGCTTAAACGGATGGATGGATTCTTCTCAATGAGAGTCAGGGCCAAAAAGGGACCATAAATCATGGAGTATGCACACGAGAGCAGACAATCACCTTTGCACAGGTAAAAGATGATCAACTATGTACTGTAAGTTAAACGCACAGCGTGTATTTAGTTTAAAAAAAATCAGTTGAGGCTGCTTCTGGGATTTGTAAGAACAGCAGCAAAGTGTAAAAACTCTCATTAATCAGTTATAAGTTAACGGTTGTGACACAGCCGGGTTTGGAAGGAAACGCCATGAGAGACTCTGCTGCACTGTTTCTATCCAGGCAGTCGTCCCATTTACATCTTCAGTCGCATCGTGACATTGCTGGAAATGACGCAAATCCTTGAGCGAGGCCGCTTTAACGCATTTACAGGATTGTTGCATCAGCTTGATGAAGTGTCTCCTTTCTCTTGGAACTTTTTTCTTTTGGTTTTTTGAAAATCTGGCTTTTTTTCTTTAAATGATGCTTGTGTATTTAACACCTGTACCGAGGTGGTTTTCAGTAGATAAATGACAGCAAATGAGGGAGAAAGCCTGCACACAGCAAAGGTCACATGGAGGGTTTGAACAGGGGACATTGGCAGTTGACCTCTCTTGATTAGTTCCCTGAATATTTACCACAACGTGATCAAGTATAGTGAAATGTATTGCACCCGTATTGTGGACTCCCAGCTGCAGAGCTCCATTACACTAAATGGTCCTGTTGACCTCATGTGACTCTCTTCTCCTTGTGTGTTTCACCAGCGTGAATGAGACCACAGACACTCTTAAATCACACCAGTCATCCTGTATTTACATACGCACCATCACACCCTCAAGACGAGACGTGGAAAAGGAAAAAAAAAAAACGCTGTTGCACCGCAGATAAATTCTCTTTAGCACGGCGCTGCACCTGTGACACACAAATAATTTGCTCCTCATAGATTCACACTGCGCGAAACAATAGCATCTGTGGCGCCGGGTGACAACTTATCTGCCCCAGCTGAAACAGGAACAACACGCTCCGTCTCAGCGGTAATCTTTGATCAGCTGAAACGCTTTCTGTGATAAACATTGACTCGATCCCCATGGGCAATCACTCTATAGTGCTGGCATCGTGGGAGGTAATGTATGCATAGACGTGTTGAATTCGCCTCGGGGCCCTCACACACACACACACACATGCACGCACGCACGCACATAAGGCATACACAGTGAGATGAATTGCTACGCCACCTAGAATAAATACATATCAGCTACAGTGAGCTGGGGTGCTTTGCTCTTTCCTATTAATCCTCAGCATGGTGATTTATTGCAGTGTGCTTGTCAACAGCCATATAGTCCCCGGGAACTGTGGCCAAGCCGAGAGAAATAGTGGAGTTTAAGACTAAGGCCCAGCAGCTGCCCCCGTACTCTATTTATGTGCATTCTGGTCCACGCTGAAGGTGAATATATGGGCTGGTTGAACAACAACAACATTTTGTGCAGAGAGGAATGGGCCTGTAAAATCATCTATTCGTCATAATCCAACTTTTTAAATTGATGTCTTCGCAAGATGTCGCCCGCCGTGGGAGATTTGCATTTGCCAAGGTGAAAGGCCCGGATGCTCGGCAATCAGCTGGGCGCAGGAGAGTGAATGCTAAAGGGCCCTTCTGCAAGTTATTTTTCACACAGTGTATGTGTGTGTGTGTGTGTGTGCATGCTTGGATCGGAAAACAGAGACAGGCAGTGCAGCAGCAGGACTGTTGTTAGACAGCACCATCTAGTGGTCGTTTGTATACTGAGCATGGGGATGGTCTTATTCAATATTTTCCTTATTGTCAACATCGTTTTAAAACATATTGTAGGCCTTTTGTCTTGGTATTGAGTTTTTCATACAATGACAATATATTATTCATCAAGATATATTCAAGTGTTTCCATGAGCTGCAAAGAGATGTTTCTCATTACAATGAATATAATAGCTGTATGTAGTTGTTTACTTCGAGTGACTCCCAAACATCATCCTGCTGCTGGAAACAGGCGACTCACCGTCCCATCAAATGTGCATTAATCTGCAGCTGTTTCGGTGACATTTGCCATAAACTACAGTGCCCAGCTGTTTCAGTAAATTATTTGGATTTTTTTTTTTTTTTTTCCCAAAGAAGAGCACATGTTCATTAGATTTACTTTGAGAGCAACGTGCAGGAATTTAAAGCAACACTGTTGGTTTTAGTCTTTTGGTGGAATTTGTTGACAGCAAAAAACATCGTTTAAGCTGCCTTATTCTCTCGATTCCCAAAATATTTAATATTCAACAACCATAACACCACCTTATATAATATCTTTCCACTTCCAAAACACCGTGTGACCATTGTGAGTACTTTGTGCTTCAGTACTGTGTGAACTTTATTAAGCATCCACTTTTTTACAAGTGTAGATCCTTTGACAAAACAGTCTCACCTCAAGGTCCATCGAGCAGCAGCTCTGGAGCTTTCCATGATCCTCATCAGTTCAAGAACAGCTATTAAAATGGACCCTGAAGCTGAGAAGAACACCAGTTTTAACATTTTGAACTTTCATGACAACTGAGAACACTGAAGGCAACATACTTACCAGTTCCTTATCTTCTGTAACACACACACACACACACACTCCCATAGTTTAGTCTGTCGTGTGCAGAAAGTTGAGATTTTGACACAAATGCGAAGCAATGAGTCGAACCTTCTGTTTTTGCATCACCGTTGGAATTTTCGAAGGTGCTATATAATGTGCACAAACTTCAAAAATCAATTTAAGGGCTCAAAGGTAAATATAGTGCACCGGGAGGTAAAAACAGAGTGCGTCCAGAGCAGCTACCCAGACGAACCTCGGGGTGAGACTCTCTTGTCCAAGGTCAAGAATGAACTCTGAACCTCAAATCTTCAATTTTCTCCACTTTGACTCGTTTTATTGTGAATTGGACACAGTTAGGACACAGCGACTTAGAAAAAAAAAAAAAACACGACAGGGACAGGAGCACCTTTGTCACAGCGCGGACACACCAAGGACACTTTGACTGGATAGCTACACACACACAGTAACGTTAAGGCCACTCCACTTGAAACTGTTTTGTCCGTTTGACAGAAGACAGCGGCTTTCTTTCTTCGACTCGGAGGCCCCCGCAGTGGCAGAGGACCTTCGATGGAGATATAGATAGTACGGAAAAAAAAAAAAAAAAGATCTACACGTCTCACATGTCACATTGGGCTGACAACGCTACCATGTGCTGCTGTCGATAACGGCAGCATGAAGTCGCCCGTTTAGCTGTATGCATTTATGAGGTCTTTGCAGAGCGAGAGAAACACGGTGACAAGGTGAAGACAGCTCGATCATTTTCAGCAATTCTCTACATTATAATTACTGGAATAACACCACTATGACACAGACTTACGACAGTATGGTGTGACAAATCAAGTATGCATATTTATCTGTGACAGCCCTGATTAAAAATGAGCCACATAAACACTTTAATATGAAACGTTTCTCCACTGATGTGTGAAGGAATACTTTTGAATAAAACCTCAAATCACAGAGAGAGAGGAGAGTCAGAGGGATGATTGCGAGGACTCACAGCTAGATGGCGCTGTGTGGCTGCATTTGGACTGAAAGCCCCTCCCTCCTCCTCCAAAACAAACCCATCTCTCCATCTCCTCTCCACCTCCTCATTCCACTCAGCTCCTCTCTGTCAGCGTCTCTCCTCTTCCCCACGTCCTCCTCATCCTCTCCAGCAGTCCACACCTTCTCCACCTCCTCCTCCTCCTCCTCCTCTCTCCTTCTCTGCCTCTCCTTCCTTCCTTTCTTTCCTCCAAGCCCCCCGTCACCGTCTCCACAGATCCACTCTGTCGTCTACACCGTGGCCACGGCCTGGGTTTCGCCTCCGGAGGTCACCAGCTGCATGAGGCTTCCCGAGGCCGGCCGGTCCTCCCCCGAGGCCCAGGTGAAGAACAGTCTGGAGGAGAACGAAGAGATGGAAGCGATTTTTTTATTCACACCTCTATCCTGCTCCGTAGATTAGATTAGATTATTAGTAGTTATACCTCAAACCTCAAGAAACGTACCTGTGTAAGAACATCACCCTGATTTTCTAAATTAACATATGCACTTCCGACTGTACAGTATATTCAGAATATATTTTCATTGAGGGGTTGTTTTGTCATTTTGGGTCCCCAATATTTTAGTCTTTTTTCTGTGCTTTAAAAATAAATAACAATAAATCAATAAAATGCACAAAATACATTGCGTTGAAGCAGGTACGGTATGTTTATCTACGCCACCAGGCCTCACTGTAGTTGCACTGTTATGAAATTAACTGGAGTCTCTGAGGTGCATCATGAACACAAACCTGTCAGCCAATCAGAAACAATTATTTTCTGTTGCCATGGTATAAACTGAGCGTAAATAAACAGTAATTTATTTGGATTAGCACTTGAACTGAGTTTAATCCCTCAGAAAAGAGTCACACCGAGTGCCAAAAGCACCGAACTGCTTGTTCAGATTTGTTTTTGTCTCGTTCACTTGTTCTTTAATGAGATATTTGTGGATTTCAATCACAATTTTGTCGATTTTAGACTGTTGTTTTATCCATTTAGACAAAGTTTGTGTACAGCTGCACATTTCAAGTAGCTGTAATTAGTAAGAGGATTTTTCAATTTTTCGATCTGACTTTTTTCTGAACTTACAACTGACATATTGTGTTTCATTGGGGGTTGAATAATGAGCTTGACAACCTGTGTTTCCAAAGTAGTGCTGATGTGCACTTGGAATAAAATCTTCAGTGTGAAGAGGTTTTATGAATGAAGTTTGTCATTTGAAAGCCCAAGGGACTGAGTACAGAAGGAGGAGCGCAAAAAGAGACAATGTGCAGCCTTCTTTCATTTCCTGCCACCCAGATTATTTCTATTTCTGTCCTCAGACCCTCATCTGTTCCCTCAGGGATTATCAAACTGGATCAAATCCCATCTAATCTCACCGGCCGTCACAGAGGGTGAAGACAAACTGAGTTCAGTACTCAAAACAGTCTCCAGTGTACACAAAGAGATTACTAATTATGTCATCGATCACACTGCTTTATCAGACCAGTGTAGATATACAGTATTTAACATTCGTACATAACCAAACCTCAAACACCTGGATCTATTTAAACCGCACAGAGGAACCACATTCATCTCAGCGAGGTCTGATTACTGTAATTTAAAATAATGTGTGACTTTCAAAAGGAAAAAAAAAAAAGAAGAAAGGATTACTGTTAAAACAGGTGTTACACTTCACTATGTCAGTTTATTCTCATATTCATGTGCACAGCTGGTTTGATATCATGTCACACTCGGTTAACTTCAATGCTTTTTAAAAAAAAAATATATATATATATATATATATATATCTGAATGTGTTCCTGTGATCTAAAGCATCAAAAATGTTGATGTTTTTGGTGTCAGCAGCTCCAATCAAAGAGCTCTTTGGACCAACAGTGAAAAGAGAGCGCTGTATCTGCCCTCAGTGGGGTAAACACATGAGGCGTCAGTCTTCTGCATGTCTCTGAACGGTGCGTGCACTTGTGAGAATGAAAGACACAGACTCAGTTGAGCGTAGCTAAATGAATCTTAGCTCAACGCATGCACGTATGTAACATGCTTGCCTACAAATGCAGGAACATTTGAATTATTCTTTCGGGGTTATTGTTTGTAATGGTTTTGTTGTGATATTTAAGTCAAAAAGATTAACTAGTTAGAAACCCCTGTTGATTCAATACATTTTGGTGGTGGAATTAGAGGTGGAATTTTCCTTTAAGTCGAGCTTATATATAAATATCTCAATGCAAAGAAGCGATGTATGATGGCCAACATGAAACATCAAACAGCAGTTTAAAGTGCGACTCGTGACCATTTGGTGATTTGATTAAAACAGATTATATTCCATTCTGAGAGACAATCGTTTCCCAGAGCCCCGCCCCCCCGCCCTCAGCCTGTAAATAAGGAGACAATGAATCATGATTCGCCTCAGCACTCACTCTGCGATGTACTCCAGCGGCGTCCAGGAACCGAAGTCTGCGTCAGGCATGAACTTCCTGTTCATTGGCGTATCCAAGGTAACCCTGTCAAATTAAGCCAAATGACAATCAGGGCGAGCGGCGGCGGCAGCGTCTGCATCTGGGAGAGCTGGCCGGCTGCAGCACACACACACACACACACACAGAGCGCGGCGTAGACGAGTCATCTGCATCACGTTTCTGTTTTATTATCATATTCATGACTTCAAAATATCACAGAATTACACGCCGCGCTTTTCATGTCACCTTTAGAGCAACTATGATAATACGAACATGCAATGCCGCCCGTGTAGCAGCTTCGAAACAACAAAACATCCTGACCCGAGGTCTGCTGACGGGTTCTTGGGGGGAAATTGGGCTTTTAAAGAGGCTTTCTTTTTCATTTCTTAAACACAAAAAGGCTGCTGTTCAGCCGTCATGTTGCCTTTGCAGGAAAAAAAACTACCCTCTACTCAACAGTGAGAATTTCCAGGAATGCTTTATAGTGTTGGTATATGAAGGCAGAGCAGGAGAAAGGGGGTTGGGGTTGTTGGGGAGGGGGGTGGGGATGCATGCTGCAGCAGAAATGCAAGTCATGGGCCTAATGTTGAACAGATGTGACAGCATGCTGCAGAGGCAAGACTCAGTCCAGCCTCATGTTCGCAACCAAACGGAGAGCGGGAGAGGAGAAACACCCCCCTGCTGGAAAAAAAAGAAAGAAAAAAAGAGCCATCTCTCGCTTCTCACGATGACGGTGCAAAAAAAGACCGGCTTTAAAATTCAATAAGCGAGCGGGGGCCTGGGCGATCACGCAAAGAAGGCTGCCGCCGTGCGTCACTCGTCTGAAACAGATCATGTGCACGAGCAGAGATCTCGCAGGTGAAACCGGCAGCATTATCCATCTTTTCTTTTTTTTCTATTCCCGCGGCTTATCTCCACCTCGCACTTATCCATCGAACATCACAAAGGAGCGCGAGGCGCAGCTAATTTCACAGCACAATAGCTTTCACCTTCGCTCCTTTTTCGCCGCCGTCTGGTGTTGTCGGGGTATTTAAAGCTGCACCGCGCGAGGTATTTGTAGGTGGATGATGCGCACGCCTTTCAACCCAAAGCCCAAAATGAGGCTGGAGCAGGAAAGAGAAACCCATCCAGGCTAACAGAGACGTGCATTTTTATGTTTTGTTCATAAAAATCTGCTGCCAACAATAACTAATAAAATGTAGGAGGGGAAAAAAACCCAAAACAATAACATCCAACGAGCAGCGGGTGAGTGCGGTGCTCAATCCTGGGAACACATCTCTTGTTTTTGTCATAAAAAGCATGACAGACTATCCGGGTTGGTAAACATGAATGTGCCGTGTGTAGTTTACTGGCATCATGTTACAATATCTCAGGATATTAAAGTTCAAGGAAGACTAACAGTTTCCCTTTTGTTGCTTTTTGCCGGCAGCACATGAGGTCGTCTGGAGGAGCAGTAAATTCTCACTTCTGCGCCTCATTTTACTGTCAGCCCGAAGGCCGAAAACCTTTAACTGCACAGGCAATAAACATGAGGGCTGCAACAGAACATTATTTCTCTTAGAGATGAACCTGTCTATTATTGGGTCGACGAATGAATCCATTGTTTTGGCTATGAAATCTCCAAATGATGTTAAAACAATGCAATTAGTTTGCACAAATGTCTTGATTTATCAGTCCAAAACTATCAAAATACCACGAAACTAAACAAATAATACTATCATCAGATTTAAAAAACCGCTGAAACAAGTAACCGATGATGAAAACAGTTTTCTGTTCATCGATGAATCATTCATGGACAGCTAAAATAATCATTCCCTCACATTTTCCTTCCTTTGTCCACAGAAGCAGGTGGGATCTACTTGAGCCAAAATAGAAACAAACAAACAAAAAAAGGTTGATTATTCCTCTAAACCGAGTCGACAATCTTCCGAATACAAGTGCTTATTTCGCTGTAAAGAATTTTTAAATATTCTCCTCTGCTTCAAAATGAACCCTCACTGAAAACCACCCTTTTTTTTAGTATCAAATACGCAAGCAAGTGAATTATGCTGCATGTGTGATGTGAGAAGTTTCTATGAATGTTTTCAGACTTCGGTGGCGTCGATTGTAAATGCTGCAGCCGTCGTCTTCCACAAAAGAGCCCGCCCCAAACTTTAGATCCACCTCTCAGGCCCTCAGGCGGAGGGGATTCAGCACTCAAAGGGAGATTTCAGGTGGACTGTTAATTCAAAAAAGCCCCTACCTGTGATCCCTGTACATCTCCCGATTGCCCAAACCCCCCCTCACCCCCCCGGCCCCCTCACCTCGGGACTGAATGTGCATCATGACAGCGGTACTCACGGTAGTATGGCCACAGCGGCAGCTCCTGAGGGCATCCCGCTGTTTTTCGCCGCGAGACTCTGACAGAGCTGGTGGACGGCGGCTTTGGCCATGCCGTAGCCCACCATGCCTGGGGGAGCACAAGACAGCATATTTCTCTTAGTGTGCAGGAGGAAATTCAGTTTGTGAGAGCAACATCAGGCCCAATGCAACACACACACATACATAGCGCACCCAGGAGTGGGTGACATTGATTTAGTAGAGCGAGGTCAAGTGGAAAAACACGTCTAGAATCTGTGGAGGGAGCATTCTGAGAGTTTGAGACGGTAACCAGGTAAAATGCAACCCAGTCCGTCACACTGTGGGTCATGTGTGTGTTGCATAAAGGTTTGGACAGACAGCATGCAAACACATCAACATTCCTGCCTGTTTGCACTTATCTCTCCAATTTTGCTTTGTTTTTTTTACACCATGTTTCTACACGAACACAGCCTCGGCTAACTTTCGGGAACGTTTTGAAACTTCAGCATCTGGAAGCATTATGCGCCTTTACCCCCCTCCACCAATATTTAAGCATGGTTTCTAAAGAATGCCAAGCATCTGCACATCCCACTAAAACAAATCTTATGACAGGCTTACGAAGGACTGACCAAT
>JBCAUF010000790.1:3920813-3932945 GCA_038406115.1 Haemulon aurolineatum | reverse complement strand
GCACCTGCTTTGGCTGTACCTTCAAAGACGGTTAGAAGTTAGAAATCTTTGGTCTCTTTGTTACTTTAATTACACGCCACAGGCATCCACACGAAGTTCGCCTGCTTTCTCAGTTGGATATGACGCTATGACGTCACTAACGGTTCTGTGTCAGCGCTGACGTCATTCGGTGAGTCCAGTGTATCTAATGTGTTAGCTTGGAGGAAAGTAATGATAAGTAATGTTACATTGGACATGAGTGGTGTCAAATATGGCGCTGGAAGTTTTAGTAACTCGGTCTTAAGTTGACATAGTTTATTTGTTTAATGGCTACAGCCTGCACTTGCATTATACAAACAACCTAACGTTACACACAGTGAGGTTATTTATGGAAGCCCATTTCCGCCACTTGACGGGAAAAATCTAAATAATTAAATACTATGTCAAAATAATGAGATACTAAGTCAAAATATTGAGATACTGTGTGATTATTTTGACATGGTATCTCATTGTTTTGACTTACTATGTCAAATAATGAGATAGTAAGTCAAAATAATGGCTTAGTCAAAATATTGAGATACTATCTCATTATTTGACTTACAATAGTATCTCATTATTTTGACTTACTTTGTCAAAATAATGAGATAGTAAGTCAATATAATGACTGACTGAAGTCAAAATATTGAGATACTATCTCAATATTTTGAGTTATTAGATCTCGGTTTTTTTTCTGTCAAGTGGCGGAAATGGGCTTCCATAGTTATTCCTAGTTCGCTGCTTGTAAAACACATTTTATTTGAAAAACATCTTTTTTTCACACATTTTTTCCACAATGGTAAGGTTTAGCGCGGGATAGAAAACACTTAATATGTAGAATTTTTCCAATACAACAAAAACCTGAAGAGGTCATGGCAAGTTAACATCACCGTGGAACTGTTAAACAAGGCACTTAAGCTTTGGTAAGCAGCTCAGCTGTACACCTCTGATTGTACTTGACCGCTCCCTGGTGTAAATCTGCAAGACTGGCTGACTTTGGGTGATTGCAGTATAACTGTATGCATGCTCAGCAAAGTGGATAAATAGCAGTGAACAAATGAAAAAAAAAGTGGTTATTTTTCCTCTTTGTATGCTTTGCATTTTATACTATGAAAAAATAGGGTATACCTGCCAAAGGGCTGAAAAGTTGCTGCCACAGGAAAATGATGAATGATTCTTCAAATGTCATTTCAACAGTTGACAGATTTCAAACACAGTTTGCAAAAATGGCATTTAAAGAAACTATTCAGAATAATGTTGGTGTAAAGAAAACTGTCTGTCTTGCAGAACAGGCTTTGATTTTTAAATGATCTGCGAGGGAAGCTCATAGACCTTTCTGCTATGTTTTTCTATCAGTCATCAGTTTGTTTTGTGGCAGAATAAGATAAGCTAATGTGGCAGGAATGTAACCTTGCTTATTTCATAAACAGGATATGTTGCACTTAAAAGCTGTGATACCCAGAGACAAAAATATATCGTGTTTGAAATACACCTGTAAAATATTGATTACATCTGGTAGTTTGTCATTGTGATCAAGTTCTTTTTGGCAGAGTTGTATGCTGAACGGAGGTCTGCTTCACTGTTCTTTTATTGTGAGTATTTCAAGCAGCACAGTGACCTTGAAGAGCCTCGGCCCTCACACTGAGTGTTTTTAGTGGTTGTTTGGCCATGGTCAGTTGACTGAGCGTGTTGCCCTGTTCCTCATTCATGGATGTTTACCACACTCACACTTGGGAGCTGTACAGTGCAACCACAGCTCTTTACACTGGAATAAGGGCATTGAAAAGTGTAGAACATGGCAGCCTTCATGTGTTCTACTTGGAACATCAGTAAGAAGAATTTTACCATTAATAGACATAAATCATGGACTGTCTGTAAACAGTATTACAAAAAAAAAAACACCAAAAAAAGAGAAAAAACCCATTAGTCAAGTGCACTATACCTGGATTCTCTGAATCTAGCTGCTGAAACAGGTCAATGGTTACCTACCAAGAGGTCAGAACCCATCAGTTTAAGGGTTGGCAAGATGATTTGAAGGAGTGGAAAAGAGAAAAATATTTCAGCAATCTAAACTTTACATTTAATGTTGTAGACGTCCACCCTATCTTTATTTTTCCTTGTAAATTGCTAACTACTTTGACCTTTGTAGGGCTCTGAAAACCACCCAAAATAAACCAAAGACTAGGTGTGACGAGTTAAATAAAATCACTTTTGTTAAACCTATCAAACCCAATGAATTTATGATGAGTCAGAAATGCAAATTCGGAAGTTATGATGGCATTCCCTGAGGGGGTCCAGGCAAAACTTCGAAGCTAATACATAATACTTGGAGTATTCACTCGCATACTTAATTTTGAGGGGTCACAAGCCATAAATGCTACGAACCACTGGGTCCGGAAATAGTTGGAATTTCAGTCACATTCTCAGTTTGTCACCTATTTTGTATACGCTGGTTAAGGCACCAGACAGCAGAATCGTATGAGAGAAAAACAGGGCGAATTTATTCTGCCTCTGTTTAAAACTTTCTCTGTTGCTGCCTCATGCTATAATTTAGACTTAACAGGTGTGCTTTTCATAAAATGCTAGGGATGACGCTAATGTACACCTGTGTCTGAAAAGACGTTTTCAAGAGGGGAGTGAGAAGATTGTGCCTGCTAGTTTGGAAATTTGAACCTATAACTTTGCAGAAACTGAATTTTCATGATATTGGTTGTTTAGCTTGTGAAATAAAACTTCTGGTTCAGGTCTGATTTTTTTTTCCCTCATTGTTGTGGGAAACTGCTGAAGCAACAGGAGCGATTGCTGCAAAACAGATGCTTGAGGGAAGCGTTGGCTGCGGCTGTTGCTAAAGTCTTTTGAACACTTTGCCAGTGGGTTTGGTGTCCCTTTTGCAAAAGGCTGAAATATCTTAACTTGTGCCATATGTTGTTCTGATTGTTGAAGCTATATATGTTCTCAGATTTTGTGTAGACCGTGCGGCTCATTTGGCACCGCCTACTCTAGAAAATGACGAAACTCTCGTGTTCCCCGTGGAACATCAGCCATATTCATAATTCCTGATTTCTCAAGGGCATTGTTTAATTACATTTGAGACAAGCTGACTGTAATTAGAAAGCTGTAAATTGAAGAGTTATCAGCAATAAGTTAGAATTAGTCTAAGCTGACTAATAGTCATGTGGGAGACGAGTATTCCTGAATTAAAGGCCTTTTGGGGGGGGAAATCATGCATACTGTCAGGAAAATGTATGGCATGTTTAATTATGTATTTCTATTTTCCAGACTTATGACTCTCTTAAGCATGCATGACAGCTGATAGTAAATTACAATGTGTGCGTGTATTTAGACCCAGCTAATTCCCAGCATGTTGCAGCAGTCAGGTGATTCATGCATACGCATAGTACCTGTAAGAGAGGCTGTATGACTGCATGTTTTTATGCATGCCCAGTGCATTGAGTGGCAAAAATCTGCTGAATGAGACGGAGTGGGGGGTGGGGGGTGGTTTTAGAGGAGAGCGGCTGTGAGCTTGTCAGGACATGATGCATTGTGTACATAGTGGGAAATAGGTAGTCTTCATTTGAAAGTCAATGCCAAAGCTTAGGTGCTCCGGGGAATTTAAAACCGCAAGCCAAAGTTATGATGGCATTCCCTCAGGGGGTCCGGGCAAAACTTTCACACTCCTCCTGTCTCGTGTGCTTTCGAAGCTAATAAATAATACTTGGGAGCATTCACTCAAAGACACATTCTTACTTGCACACAATTACCTTATGACATACTGACACAAAAGCTGATGTCACTCAAATCAAGGACCATGTGCACTAAAAGCCTGTATTTTTCCAATGTAACTATATACTATAATTTGAGGTTTTATGACAGTGTGTGCATTAGTTTTCTTTGCAGAAGAGGACATTTGCCTTTTATTTGGGTCTCAGGCTGTTAATGCTAAAACTTAACTGACATATTAACATATTCTGATAAGGGTTTTATAACGCTCAGCTTGGTGTATCTAATGCACTGGAAACTCAAACAAATGCAGTCTAATACAGTACACACAGCATGCAGCATTTCAATAAGTTCCGCCCTCATGAAGGTTAAACTGTAATGTTCAGTTTTTTTTTTAAGGCCTGTAATTTGCAGTGCTGCTGAATTGTTTTGCATTTTTACAGAGAGATGTTTATCATATTTAGTCCACCCTCATTGATATAAATGGACAAAAAATAAAAAGCACTTCTCAGTTATGCAACACAATTCAACAGTACTTCCAAAAGAGTCTTTGCTGTTAATTATGTTTGCAATGGCCGTTTTGTTTTTGTCCAGCTCTTGCCTTCAGTTTTGCTTCCTTCACATTGATCTCTTTAATTTGACATCGTGCCAAATCTCTATTAACATGGTGCATTATATAAAAAGAAAAGTAGCGTCAATGACAAGAACTAACTCTCCAGTGGCCTACAAATACTCTAAAAAAAACCAAAACCCAAACCCTCAGAACTGTGCAGTCTGGAGTGGAGCAGGAGCAATTTAAATGTGCATTGTTCAATCCATATTAAAGACAGTTTTTGCTCTCTAAGGGACTTTTAGGCTCTTTTAATAAAATACAGAACAGCATAGTTAGCACTTTTCAGAGCTTCCAGTAAGATGATTCAGTACTCAGTAGGAGTAGAAAGTTGAAAGTTATTTGTATGTGCTGCAGTTGTGTGACTGATCATAATGAGTTAAATGTCTGCAAAGAACGGTGCTGAATGATGCAGTTAAACTTCTTAAAACTGTGCATATGTCTCCGTCTGACACAGCATCCTACAAAAGTTAGTCCATTAATAATCCATTTAACACCGGGACGCCGCGAAGAAGTTGATTGATTGTGCTAGCAGATATGGTAATCCACCTAGTGTGGCTAAAAAGACTGTGTTAGCAGAGAAGTGGAGCAGTAGCAGCTGCAGGCAGGGTTCCTACCTGGATCTGGAGAGTTAAGAAATGCATAGAGAGTGAACATGATCACATTAAAGAGGCAATAAGTAAGAGTTTTAGTGCCCTGTAGCACAAAACGACTATAATTTGTCTGTAGGGGGTTAGGATGGGTGTTGATCATTACCAGTGGTTTAACAATGACTCTTCCAGGTTCAGGAATCTTTTGATTTTCTAGACTTATACGTTAGAATAAAAACTCCCCTGCCCACTGCATTGTCAAGGCTCCTCACCACTACACTGACGGAGACAGAACAGACATTTCATCTACAAAAAGCTCAAAGCTCCATTCTGATGGAAAATAGGCCAAAGACCAAGGCTCAAAGCGGCAGCATCATGCCAGTATGTTGCATTTAATTTGTACATTTGTTTCTTTGTAGATATTCCCTTTGCATATTTGCCTTTAATTAGCTGGTTTGTTTGTCTCGGTGGTGAAAATATGACTTCAACGTAATGAAAATGCGATGTGCTGGATGGGTTGGTGCTGTAGGTGGGTATAATTTGATTGGAAAGAGATTCTATTGCAGTTGTCTTAGAGTTTGACGAAGAGCATAGATTTTGAAATGCCAGTGTCTCTAAAGGTTAAAGCAATAGTCTGGAAACTGTGTGTTGAATCTGGCAGACAATTATATACATCCAGTCAGCTGTTGGTATTTGTTCTTCTTATTGAAAGTCTATATTTCCATCTGCATGAATCACATGCAAGCGAGCACACACCTGGGTTCATGTCTGTTGTAGAAAAAGTTTGGCTCAAAAATAAAAGGGATGAGGGCTTCAAAGAACGTGCAGGAAATCCTGCAGGTGTCAGGCAGTTCAGGAGGCGATAAAAGTCACAAAGTCACAAAAAAAAGTTCCAATCTTCCCGTCGTCCGGCGCATCGCAGTGACACGCCTCTGTTGCCGGCACGACCTGCTGACCTCCGGCGAATAGCATGTGGGCCCGCCGAGCTGCCACAACAGTGCCATTGTTGTCTGACTCAGTGTCACTCCAGAAGAACAAGGAAGCGGGGTCACCGTCCCGCTGTCAGTCATCTGTCTCTCGCCGGAGGATGACGAGCAGGCGCTTGGTGGCTCGAGACGGCTTAGAAAGTACAGCTCTGTGCTTGCCTGTGAAATTCAACAAGTCAAGTCGAGTCAAAACTTAAAAGCTCCTAACAAAGGGGATTGTTGCGACACGGCGCACAAAGAACTGAGGGCGTAAATACAGATGAAGACGAGGGATAAAAATAAGAGGGAGCAAACACGTTGCAGATTTCGACATAAAGCTTGTGTGCATGTGTTTGTGTGTTTGTGTCTTTTGTGTTAAAGCTTTTGTGAGGCAATACAAGAGCATCGGCTAACACACATCCGCCTCTGTTTATTTCCTGCATTTTTACTTCCTTCCTTGAACATCGCTCGTTCTGGTACACAGACATTTTCACGGGGCATGTTTTTTTTTTTTTTTTTTTTGCCCCCAGAAACACTGTTTTGTTTAATTCATGTCATGCAAAGGTCAAACTCGTTTTTACACGGTGCAGTAAATTATTAAAAAAGGCCGTTATACTGGAGGTGAAAAGTGAATATTCTCGCTCTGTTAAATAAATATATTTGGGCTGCATCTCTGCGAGGGTGTGAGGAAACTGTTTAAGATGTAATCTCCCCGCTACATCACAGTTTCTTGACTTAGACACTCAGCCTAATTAATCCAAAGCCCTCACTTTAATTGCCTTAATATATTGGCTCTTTGTCTTCTTTATCTTGATTTTCTCATGACGTCTATTTCCCCTTAATTGATTCAAAAGGAGATCTAATCTCTTCGCAGAGTGTAAGGCGCGTATTGATAGCTTTAGTTTAAATCGGCGACGGTTTTGCGGTTCCCATTGTCTACACTAATTACGGTGGACTTGATGTATTGTCTTGGCCAACTGGTATTGAACCTCCAGTGTGTTGGAGAAGAGCGCTCACCATTCTTGTTTGGTTTTTGACAGGAAAAGACCAATGAAGACAGCCAGATGGTGGTCGGCGGCAATTTTACTGTTGGGGCTCGCTGTGCTCGGCGCCGACGGGAGACCCAACAAGGAGGGATTCAGGTCGCCGCCCTATCGACCAGTCGTACGATTCCGACACAAGGTATTGATCGCCGTCTTTTTCCATTTGCCGTCCGTAACAAGAGGGACTATGTGCTTTTGCCAAGTATGAAACTAATTACAGTGGCGCTTTCTTCCTGAATCGGATGACTCTCCTGTGGTTGTTGTGTTTCTGCCTACTGAAAAACACTTGATGAATCATTATCCCTCCCTCTGTGCCAGGAGACTGTCTTTTCAAAGACTACATCAGATTAATGCGAGGCATAGCCGAGCAAAGACGAAGATGATCTTTGAATGAAGTGAGGACGTTTCACATGCCATTTTAGCGAAGCATTTAAAGTAAAAGATCTAATTTAATGCACATTGACCCAGCCGTGCAAGGCCGGCCCCACAAGCAAAATCTGCCGCCTCTGTTATTGTCTCTCGTTGCATCTCAAGGTATAAACTAGTAGCATACTGTTTTTTGTCTGATATGATTCCAAAAACAAGCTGAGTAGCAGAGATGGATCAATTAGAGGCACACTGGGAAATAAATTGACCGTTTTGGCAGACTGGGACTTGAGGAAAGCAAAACGTTTTGTCAAGAGGCATTAGTCAGATTGTGGTCCTTCAGTACACATTTCCCATAAGCCCCCTTTTCAGCTCTGTTCACTTGTAAACACTGCTCGTCTCTATCCAATCCAAGATAGAAATTAGCAGTGACAATGAGGAACAAAAAGTTGTACGTTTGGTTTTACTTCAAGGCAATCTGTTATCTTCAGACTAAATATTGCGTTTGAGACTTTTTTCAGCCAGCTTTAGTCACGTCTGCATGGGAATGAAAGGCAAACAGAGTGGTACTAAAGGGTGGGTGAGGTGAGAGGTGGTGAGAAGGAGAAGGAGATGGAGAGGGAAACAGAGGGAACAGATGGTGGGAGCAGTCATTGGACTGTATCAGAGTTGAGCGAGGAGCAGCCGGGAGCGATGCAAAGCTGTGGAAGCAATGGTCAAACACATTTTGACCTTTTGAACAAGATTTATTCAGAGAGATGCGTTCTAAACACACGGACTGCGGATGTCAGCCATGCAAGAGAGCTGCTTCTTTAAAGCCACAGCTACTCGGGAAATGGTGGGTGTTAAGGAAGTAAGGAGATTTAAACATCAATACCCAAAAATCCTGTAATATGATCTCAGTAAACTGCAGAGATATCGCCTCTGACAGGCTGGGATGCTTTATATATAAGGGAAGAGAGAGGTAAACGATCCAATGGCCACCTCTGCCTGGAGAGCGTACAGAGTGGCATTGCACCATTGTTTTGCCAGTACTACTTCAGATCCTAAGCAAGAAAACATAAGTACCGCGGATTTCAGTGTCTCGCATTTTCATCTTGTTAAGAGAATGCTTTGAAGTCTGAGGATAAAATGTGTCCTTTCTTAGCCTGTGTTTATCCCTGCAGGGGTAAGATTCCAGGGATAGATGGAGAGTTTCTGTATCAACAAGTGTATCTGATCTAGGTAGAGGAGTGTCTTGGTACCAGAATTTTGTTTGAAAGTATGGTGAAACTATAGTGGCTGATTCAGGCCTGGTAACGCATGGGTACTTTGACATGTAAGACTAGGTTAGAAATTTGGAAGACAAGTGAAAAGTGAAGTTCGTCTAACTGATTAAAACAAAAACAAAGAACATTCTCGACTGGATGTTTAGTACCTTGTGCAGCGGATGGCAAATCAACCTTGATCAAATTACTTCTAAAAGGTCAGTTCACTCAAATCACAAATTAAACAAAGAACTCAACTCTGTGGTCTGTGGATTATGTGGGTTTCCATGACTTTATTCCTGCTGAGTTTTCTAAATGAAATGTTTTTTAATCATTTGAGCAGCAGAGAACATGATCAGCAGAGACTTTATTAGGCACACCTGTGACCTGTTGCACTTAAATACAATGCTTTTACCATAAATTACACCTTTTCAAAATTTGTAATGTCCAGTTTTTGTTGAAATTGTCGGTAATGTTTACGTTCAATATGTTTAGTACTGAGGTCACAGAGGTGATGTTGTACTACATTATATTTCAAAGTGTTTCTAAGATTTTGTCCTTTTCATTTAGGGTTAGAATATTAGAAACGCCTCTGACTATAATGCAATTAGCCGCTATGACCTCTTTGCTAAAACATGTAATTGAATTAACACCTCCAGGCAAGTGGACTTTATGGCATAACAGTGTATTGGACTTCCTTAAAATGAACGTGTGCACCCAGTGAAGTGTCCACTGAGTGTGTGAAACACCTGGATCATCACAGCTGTCAGAGGTGCATACTGAAAACCTCAGTGCTTGAAACCAAAACTATTTCATGTCTTTGATATATCAGTTGACTGAATTAGTTTTTCTTATGATTTTGCTGAAGTACCCTTTAATGAAGCTATTTTCTTTTACATACTATAAAACTAACTGACCCAAAAACCTTCAGCCTTTGTTGTTAAAGCTAGCAGGATTAGAGAGTTTACACATTTGAACACACTGAGGCACAAATATTGGAGGCAGCTCTTCTTGTGTCGACGTCAAAATTTGCATTACAATTTTTCTCCCTTTTTTTCCACTTGACTCCTTTCCTGGTTTTGCTTTCGTCTTTTTTTTTCCCAGAGCACAATAGGTATCGCTGCCTTTACATTATCCTTTGTTGTACTGCACTGAGAGTTCACGATGCGCTTTTTATTGTAATGCCATGTCATTGAATGAAGCAGACGCACATTCTTAAAGTAGCTTTAGTTCAACCAGCAGCATATTATGAAGGTGGTGTAAATGGAGCTTTCCCTCCTTTCATAGTGAGCAGTGTATTATCTTCTAGCTAGTTTTTTCTTTCTCTCTTTTTATTGCCCTGTTTTGGAACTGGAGTGACTTTAATAATTAAAGTAATGTATGTCCACATGTAGCGGGAATTTGACAAGAAGCTACAAAAATGATGTATGTGCTTTTCCACTCCAATGAAATTAATGTGCCAGGCGCTGTGATTACACTGCAGAGGAATGTCATTACAGCATCTGCATACCATTACAATCCATCCTGTGAGAGGACAGAGGTAAACTCCGCTCATCTATCCGCCTGTCAAGAAAAAATGCTGTGGAAATTTACAACCCTTTGGTGAAAGATGGCCACATCACGAGCCCTTTTCCAAAATATGTCATCGGCCTTTTTGTTGCTTTGAGAATTTTCTCCGCTGTTGGCGGTATCGTGGAGAGGCTCGGGTCACCCACTTGTCAATACAGTTGAGTGAGCAACGTTAAGGAACAGTTGTTTCAAAATGAGATATCCACAGACTTCTGAAAAGCAATATCACGTTTCAGGGCACGGTTGACCGCGTACATTTTTAATTTTGTTTGTACTTTTTTAAAGGACAGTGGGTAGTCCCTATTTACAAAATTACAGCAATTAAATTGAAATTAAATGAAAGGCTAGTTTGCATAACATTTCAAATTCAGCTTACATTCATCATTAATGGAACGTGGTGGTACAAAAACAATGGGAATTTTCTAAATGACATAAATTGCGTTAATTTGCTCATTTGCGCATTGGGAGGAGTGTACTGAACATCCTTTGAACTCACCGCCGCAAGCCATGGTACTCCAGTGGCCGTGTTAATGCCTTGCCTTTTTCCTTTGCTTTGAAGGACAGCGTTTGACAAGGGTAACGGGATCGGATACGACCTTATAAGCTTTCCTCGCAAAGACTTCAATCACCAGGAGGCACTCGGCCATAAACAGCTGGTCACATGCTCTATCCACAGTTCCCTTGGTATTGTTTCAGAAATTCACTGTGAAATCCTCCACATGGGGTCAGGTATAGGACACAGATTGTGGCCACCAGAATCCAGCAGCACTAATTATAATTGATAATGCGAATACCGCTCCAAGTGATAGTCAACCGTTGTCGAGCTCAGATTTATTTTATTGTACACAGTGTGATTTCACTTGCGCCCTTTTACGACACGTTTCACTGTAAGAGTGATGGAGAGACTCGGTGTGTAATTTGTGAAATTTGTGGAGTAGTGGCCAGGCTTGCTCGACACGAGGGACAAAAGCAATTTCTGAGAGTTTGTCGCTCTGACATCAAGCTGTTATGTCAGGACAAACAAAATGGAGGCAAGGACAACTGTGTGCAAAGCCCCATCCATCCTGCACTGGCTTGGCCACATGGCAAATCTAGATTAACAGGGGATAAGCAGAGAAAGACAGAGAGGTGGGGGGGAGGATGGGGGGGAGTGAAAGAGTGGGAGGCGGGGGGAGAGTCGGGCAAATGAGATTCAGATAAAGAGACAGGGACATGGAGAAATAACAAGAATAAATTGTAAAATCAAGAAACAGCTTGATGTACAGTTAAAGCTTCAGTCGGCAGTGTTTGGCATTATGTGACTACTGTCAGTATTATTTCCACCCTCCTCCTTCTCAGCTGGTCAGTTTTAGCCCCAACCCTTGTCACTCATTTTGATGGGCTGTCTATTTTCAAATGGCAGCCAGCCTGAGGCTGAGGTAACCAGCTTCTGTGAAGTCTCCACGGGCACTGAAGAAGCAGGCGCTGTATGAAGCCAATCTGCTATAACAATAACAAGATGTCAGTGTTCACACTGGTGTTAACCTGGCTTAGTCTGTTCTCTGCTTGCTTATCTTGGCTGTTCTTACCTATTTTAGTTGTTACTTAGGGTCTTGGCTGGCGTGGGCGAGTTGCCACAGGTAAAGAAGGGCGATAGGGTGATTGGGTAAGGATGGCGCAGGAGGAAAAACAGTATACTGAGAAAAAGGAGAGGTTTTCTGCACATTGATGTTTAAAAGTTCCAAGAGCCTTTTTTTAAATGATGCAGTTTCACCTCCATGTTTTGTCTCATGCAGACAATGCACAGTGGTTTATAATGCTATAGACAATGTCCAAAATTAACTTCTTGGCTCACTGGCCAAGATGATGGCGAGATGAAAAAATCCACTAGCCAAGGATGATTTTATCCAGCCCAAGTGTGTGCATATTGGATATGACTTTAGTCTTTAATTATTTAAAAAAATGCAGAAGTAAAACAACTTGAGAGTTATCACAGAGGTACTTGAGGACCTGTCGAAGAAGACTATG
>JBCAUF010000790.1:3846591-3870157 GCA_038406115.1 Haemulon aurolineatum | reverse complement strand
GTAATGTCAAGCACAGATCAGGATTGTGCTACAAAGGTCTCCTAATCTCTTCTTTCTAACTCAACATCCCAATTTTTGATTTTTTGTTAAATGTTCAAACTACCACCTCAACTGAAGCTTACTTAGCTCCCCATGGAGCCACAAAAGTCTTTATACTTTTTTTATTTTTTTTTTAAACATAATGCAGCATTACTTCCATAGGCTTTTGGCCAGACATTGATTTGTGAAATCCTGGAATTGCCCTTAGAAATAAAATGCTGTCAGTCAACATGCAAGCAAGGACTTCCAAAGCATTGAGACATTTTCTCAAACAAAAATGAAATAGAATAGACAACAATGGCTATAGCTGAAAACTCTTGGCTTTATATTTTAATATCAAAGCTCTTTACTCACAGGAGAGCAGCCTCTTGCTACGGTGTTTCTCTTTTTGACAGATAGTTTTAATAAAATAAATCATTTGCCCCCAATCAATATGGCGCATATGAGTCCTCTCACTCTGACATGTATTGGGGAATTGACCTCCATATAATATGAACAGTTCAAGGCAATTAATAAGAGGCAATGGCTTTTCACGGTGGAACCTGGCCAGCCACTTGCCTCATCCAGAGCCCATGTGACCGAGACATTTGTCACAAGCAAGGTCATTCTGCAGTCAATGCCAAACAGTAAAACAAACTATGACAAGTCTGCATCCCCCATCTACTACTGTTACCAAATGGCGTAAAAAATGAGCACCACCTACCATGAAAATACCATCGCATGTTGACTAAAAGCCTCTTGAATGCCACTGTGAAAGATAATATTCCAGAGATTTTGAAATCTCACAAAACAGTGAAAGGGAACATGGTTTATTGAGTGTAACAGCTCCTGTGAGTGGATGAAAAAGTTTCAAAGCTCCACTATCCAAGTCAGTTATATCACCAGCTTTCCACAGAGCCTTTTGCCCCTGGAAAATGTTATGTGTTTCATCCATGAATAATGTTGACGAAACAACATTACACTAAAGTGTTCCAGTGGGAGTCTTACAGTTGATGGTCCTATTACAACACTGTTACCCTTCAACCGTGTGTACTCAGCTTGTAATTGGATGTTACAAAAAAAATGGCTGCGTTGTCATCACTATGTTTTAAAAAATGAGCAGACTTCAGATGACAAGGAAAGGGGAACTTTTAAGATTGCTTTGGGGGAAAAAGGAAGATCAGGTCATGTTTGGTAATTAAGCTGCTGTGATTCAAAACACATGAAAGGGTTCTATCCCTGGTTTAATGGAAATCCACCTCCCATCCTTCTTACCACAGGGAAAACCACTGTTGGAATTCAAATTTTAGACGTTCTTCTTGAGGCTGCAACTGTCTGTAGAATGACTGTTTTCAGAGCAGCTTGTATGAAGGTCACATTCTATGTACAGTAGTGTTAAATGTGTGAGAAAACTAACAGATACAGGACACACTTAAAGCACTTTTAGCACTTGTGGTAATTCCATGTGCCAGAAGATGTAGGTGTTATGACATGAAAGAGACAGCCCATAAAGTGAGCAACTGACACTACATGTCCTGCTTTCTTTTACGCAGTCACAATAACAAACATTGTAAAATTCACACAAAAACAGTTGCAGTCAACATTAACAAACATAAGTGTTTCTGCATTTTATCATCTATGGATGTGTTTTGTTTTTAAGAATACTTGACTTTGGGGCGCTCGTGGCATAGTGGTTAGCACGGGCGCCCCATCAGTAGAGGCTACTGTCCTCGCTGCAGGCAACCACGGTTCAAATCCTGTGTCGGGCAGTCATTTCATGCGAGTCATTCCTCCCTCTCTGCCTCCCATTTCCTGTCTCTCTTCAGCTGTCTTATCATTAAAGGCATAAAAAGCCCAAAGAAATACATAAAAAAAGAATACTTAACATTATTGATGCTATTTCATCAATGCACTTTATATTTAATAAATTTTATTAGATTACAGAGTGAAGAGATGACAGTAAAGGAAAGAAGACCAAGTTCATTTATCCAGATTTCATCTGAGGGCATTTCAGTTTATGGTCCGCGTCTTAACCCCTAAGCCACTGTGGTGGCCAGAAACGAATTTTGTAAAAGTTTATAGCCTGCCAGCATGTTTCCCCAGTTGCTCTGTGTACAATGACACAGCGGAAGAAAACAGATGATTTGAATGACAGCATGAGGTTTAAGTCTGGGCTTCTGGACTGATGATTTGAGTCATCAGCATCAAGGCTTGTCAGAAAGCATCGCTGAATTTGTTCTTGAAAGTTGATTGATTACAATCTAATGTGTGCCACACAGCTTGAAAGCAATTTGGGTGGCTGAGCCACCTACAGAACCCAAGGCTGGGTTTCATAAGACTCAGAGAATCCTATCAGTAGATCTCAATTCGGCTAAATGGATTGGACTGAAAGATGCAATAGATTTCTGCCGAGCCTGTTTTGACTACAGCACTTTGGCTTATTTAATTTGATACAGATTATAGTAGCCATTGTCTAATTAATGCTGACACTTCCCTGTGTAGACAGGCAATCTTTGGATTCCTGAGGGTGGGGAGATTGTATTGAAGAGCATGAGTGTGCATTGCAATTTGTGTGTGTTTTGTGTACCTGTGTGTGCATGTGTGCATGTGGCAGTGCATGTTGCTTTGACGTTGCTGACCTTCATATCCCTTGGTTATGCCAGCAGCCATTTATCTTTTATTCATTCTGCCATTTGTGACCAAGGCAGCTTCTCTGGCACTGACGCTTGTCAAAACAGACCCTGTCCCATGATATGCAGCAAGCTGCAGCCTGAGCGGCATGTGCTCTAACAGCTGATGCCGTTTCCAGGGCAAGGATTGAACTTGCTGGTTCCATTCCCAAGAATTTACAAACCGCTCTCAGTGTTTCAGCAGCCAAAGCAAATTCTGTAATTCAATAGAGCCTCCAGTTGGCTTGCTATCTGCAGTAGCTGGTAGAAAAGACAAGCTCACCAGCCACCACTGTTTTTGTTGTTGTTCACACCCTGCTAGTTGCAGGAAGCTACAGACTGAGTCTGCCCAACATCTGTCAACAACTCTGCATGTCTCTCGCTGACAGGTGTACCTGCTAAAACAAACTGAAGCATTGTTCCAGAGCTCCTCGCTTATGTTTAATTCTCTCCACCTGGCTATGTGAGCTTTCAATTATTCAGTTCTCCAAGCTGAAACAACTGAGACCTTGTAAAAACACAACATATACAGATGGGTGACACATTAAAAGAAAAACCAACATAAAATGTCTTGTGAGGTGTTGGGTCACCATGCGTTGCAGTTCTTTGACATATGTTCAACAAGTCTCTATTATATCTACTCTATTGGAAGAATAATCACCATTCTTCTAAAATATATTCCCTCATTTGGTGTTTTGTTAAGAGGGAGCATTGGTGCAAAAATGCCCCAAAGTGTACAATTAGAATGAGCGCTGGTAGTGCGAAGGACATGCCATATGATTCATGTTATTTTCACACCATACAGAGAACCTTCTTGTCCCGTGTACTGTAGATGCATTTGTAGTCATTGTGTTTCCCCATTCAGTTATTCAGGTTTTTCTCCATTTGTTACTAAAAGAATTCAAGTTTCCTCAGGTTTTGGTTGTTATCAATTGGTGTTGATACTCACTGAATCGTTTCTTTCTTCCTCCTTCAAATCTTTTTTTACACAAATTCTTTTCTCTGTACCAGATAGAGACACAAATTCTTCCTGCACTTTTTTAGAGTAAAAACCAACAATAGTGACTGCTGTGTCTAATGCTTTCCTCAGTCACAATACTAAATATTTCAATGCCAGGAAATAAAGTTTTTACATTGGCGGACTGTGACAAGGTCAGATAGAATTGAGATGAAAATGAAAATGCCTCTGTGGGAGCCCATTGATTTCTCTGACGGAGTGGAAGAAGAACTTGCTCTCTGCCTCTTATACCCAAATGATGGTTAGCACCAGGATTACACCAAGGATCTCATTTGAATGTTCACTGATTACTCGAGTTGTTTCACTGGAGGAATGCTGGAAGAAATCTTAAGCCAAAAATGAGATCCTACGCATCCGATAATGACATGTCATTGGTGTCTGGGGTTGCTCTGATTCCGCTTAACTAGTCATCAGCTCTCAGCGAGCACCCGGTTCTACTGAGTGGAGATCTCATTACCGCACTCACTAAATCATTCTCGCCTGATCATCCCCAGCAAAAGTTCATTTGTCTCACAGAAGACTCCATGCAGCAGCTATTATTCCATATTTTTCTCAAGTAGGTGATCACACCGTATGATATGGCAGAGATGGCACCTTCCTCCCCTGAGACTTAAAAAGCATCTCAGTGAACAACAAAGCTTTCTCGCGGGTTGGTTGACACCAGCTAATATATCTGTTATTAGAGGAGAGGCACTTCCAGATCTAACAATGAGAAGTTGATATGACATATGTCAACCGCTAGTTCTAGTCATTAGTCTCTCTTTGCCTCGACTCTACTCTGGCGAACCTTTCATGTAGTTGACTTCTTTGATCTTGAGCCTTTGATGGCGGATTGTAAATACAACACCATCATGTTTTCTGTTGCTGTCAGGGTTAGCTCTTGACACCTGTGTGATGGATTTGTTCGTCACTCTTTGTGTTTGTGTCGGGGCGGCTGCTCTCTTAGTTTGAGGCAGTGAAATGCTGCACAACTGTCACTGTTTGTGCTCCCCACGGGTAAATAATCCTTAGCATTTGTTATTGTGATGCAGACAATCATCGTCATGCTCAGATTTGGGTTCTGCTGAATATAAACTGCAGCTTATTGTTTAATAATGCGAGTCTTTGGGGGGATTCCAGTTTTCACAGGTACTAATTGGCTGAGATTTGAAACATTGCATTCAATTTTAGGAATCATGAGTTCACTGTTTTAATTATGCACATTTTCCAGCACCAGGGAATCGTTTAGGTATTTATGAAATATCTGCTTTTAGACATCTCTTGAGGATTTACGTGATATTTTTAGTCATTCAAACAAAGTTAAAATATACTCTTTTCTCAGCTCTTGCAGTGGTGATTGTTACAACTTCATAATAAATATTCTCTCCTAACAATTCTGCTTCTCCTTTTTTCCCAGATGACAACTGCAGACTGAGTGACTACCGTCGACTGAAGACCAAGATTCTGGATTTGCACGACAAACGATACATGGGGTCAAACATCCATGGGGCCCACAAGGACAACATGGCTGCCAGGAAGCAACTGGTTGACATGATGTTCAAACGCTTTGATGCAGATAACAATGGCCAAATAGATGCCAGCGAACTCTCACAGGTAAGGATATTGAAAAAAAAGATGAGCTTTAACACACAGGAAGATATCTCCTTGAAAAGAGAAGCCAATGCATACTCCATTCAGTCAGTTAATTAAGGAGTTAAGGCACCCTGAAATAGCTCAACTACGGCTGAAGCTAACACCATTCTTATGACAGCTTTTAGTAGGTACAGGAGACCTTTTAATTGTCTGGGTTTCCCCTCATCTAAAAAAGAAGCTGTTTAGCATTTCTTAACTGCACTACGATTTCCAAGACATCCCACAGTACCTCTGAAGTCTGTCGAAACCCCTGTCATTTTTATGTAAATATCCATCCAAAAGGAGACTACAAATGAACAAACCATCTGTGTGCTCAGGTGTTCAAACTAGCCGCTTTGATGTCTGCCATAATTGTGTCCATTTTACTCCTCTTACCCTTCCCTCTGGTAGCTGTGGTGCGTAGTAGCCCTGGGTAAATCTTTTGAAAAGCAATGTGGGTCAAAGGAGCCTTGCGCTCATGGGAGGCTGCAGCCTTTGACCAGCTCTGCCAAGAGGGATGGTTGTAAAATAAGCTTTTTGTGGCTGCCATGAGGAAAAAAAGATATTCTGTGCATAGCAAATAAAGTCTCCCTGTACCTGAGGACTGAATTAATATAGAAAATATTTAAATAATTGAAAGGGTAAGCAACCTGCGATGGATTTCAGAACCATGAAACCAGTTGCTATTCTTAGGTCAGGTTCCTGCTGATCCAGTAAGATATCCCATCTGCACGGGGGTCACCTTGGTTAGCTTTGTCAGTACCCTCTTGCCCGACGTGGGAGGTCTCATTAGACTAATTTGAATATATTACATTATTTTGAGTTCAAAGCATCTAAATAATGCCTCAAAAACAGTGATATTTTTGCCATATTTTCATATTATTTACATATTTTTACATGTTTTTACATCTACATGGCGCCCTGTGCCAGCATGAGAGAAATCAATGCGTAGTGAGTGAAAAGCACAGTCAACAAACCATGTTGTGCTGTGTTCATTGAATAATATTGTCAGTATGCTCCGAATATAAATTTGAATGTGCCCTTTAAACCTATTGAATATTACTTTGGACAGATTTTCAAACCTCTTGGGGATGCCATTTATTCTCTTCCAGGCCAAGCTACACCACTCCACATCTCCCCAGGTGTTTGAATGACACAAACTATTCAGTAATAATTAACATCCAGATGGGTACGCTTTTTCAGGGGTTCCTCAAGGACTGCTTTTAGCCTTCCCCTCCTTTTTATCCTTGACACACATGGGAATGTTGGCAAATTTCATACAGGGTCAGCTACGCAAGACATATTCTCAGAGAAAAGAAGAAATGTAACCATTTTTGGAATAGTCAGAAGTACAATTCTCAGTGTATTTCAGGCAGTGGATTAAGGTTCTGTTTTGCATGCATGCATGGTGCCCTCTGTCAATATGTGTGTAAGAACGCTGGTTTTCTGGCTTGGTCTTTGTATGTTCTTTAGCTCCATAATCTATATCATATTTGTCACTCCGTATAGGACTGTACACAGATCTGCAGTCTACAAAAGTTGAGAAAACTTTTGAACATCTGCATACTTTCACCTCATATCAAAATTGCTGCATGAAGAGTAATTGCATGATAAATATCAGAGCGAAATAGCTTAATCAATCTGATAAATCACTTAATAAATGAAGGCAGTTGTGGGATGACAGTGCCTCAACATAAGGGCGCCTGAATGTAATTATGGATTGGGTCTTTAATGAGTTTTTATGTTGGTGTATTAAATGTTGTCTCAGAATGTAATTTCAGAGTAATTAATAACTTGGAAAATACCGTTTCCGTTTCCATCCAAATTATGTGTTTTGAAATCTTATACAATACAATATACAGTTCAGATTTACGTAGATTGCATTGTGAAGACAATCTGCATGTCTTGAGCGTATTGATAAAGGATAAATGTGAAAGGAGACGTGATTTATGCAAATTACATTTTACTGTGAACAAGCCCTAAAAAAGAGCAGTGCACAAGCAAATCACACTCTTATCTGCAGTTGAAAGTGCCGAGTACCAAAACCATGGCTGCCACCCTCATGCCCTAAAGCGCTCTTCATAATTGGAGCATTCTCTTGATCTCATTTGAAATTCTGGGATGGAAATCCCTCACCCTGGCTTACTTGACTTGCTAGAGTGTGCACATGAAGGGGCACACGGAGCAATTGTCCCTGCCCTTTTAGTCGCGGGTGCCCTTTTGAAATGGCAAATCAAAACTTCTTTTCTCTTGACCAAAGACAGAATGCCTGAAATTATACCCTTTAGCAAAAAAGGTATGAGAAGACAATACCTTTTCCACCATGGACCCTGTACTAGCCCTGTGTACCTTAACTGTTGTGTCAAAGACATGTAACAAAAACAGGCTAAAAGACTGTTATCCAAAGGTTTTTGTCCTTATTGCTTTGGGGCTTTATAAGTTTGCCTCTTTGCAATAATAATACATTCATATCTTTTGGAAAGATCTTTTGAAAAAAAGTTTAATGTTTTAATTTATCTGAAGTTTTTAAAAGAACAGGTGACCTCTGCTCCCATAGTATTCTGAGAGTCAAAGCGGAGCAAATTATGTCCTTATCTTGACCAAGTTTTACATAACAGTAGACCCCTCAACAATTTGGCACATGCACAGTAGCTCTGGGACATAACCACTGTGTTACCAGAATAGGTCATTTGTAATTACTTAAATTAGTAAAAAAAATCATCTTTACAACCAACCATGTCTGTGTAGCTGCTAATTATTAGAAAGGTATTTTATCTGACTGTTCAGTTGGCTGTGAAGATTAAGCTTCGATTTGAAAGAGGCAGAAGCTGCATTCTCAGTGAACATTACAGCTGGTTATCCCATCAATGATGTGCTTCAGTTCATTTAGCTCACAAGGTCCACTGAAAGCCAGTGAACATGTCCGTGATCCTCTTTTACTGTGGTTGAATAGTCACCCGCTACAGAGAAGTGGCTGCGAAAATAGTAAAGTAACCCAATAAATCAAAAGTTTGCAAGGCCATGTAATTAAATATTTAAGATTGAGAGTTAAAATATCAAAACTGGAGAATTTGTACTGTACATGTAAGTGGTGTTACACTCACAAAAGAAAAAAAATAGTTTCATACCGATTATTCATAAATCATAAAATACTTACAAGAAAGAAGTATTTTGCAAATGAGAACTAATAATTCAACACACAAAAGACACACACAGCTATTTTATTGTGTACACCACCGTTCTTTATTGCTTGTAGTGCTTCTAAAATGCACTAAGGGTAAGCCATTACAGGTGACTCCTAAATTTTGGGCAAGTCATCTGGGAAGGGAAGTGCACTGATCCGATGGACGAGGCATGATGCATAAAGCCGTCCCTTGTGATCAGTATTTTGACAGCTGATCTAGTATGATGGATGTTTTACTGCCAGGGCCATGCAGAGGGCGTTGAATAGGATCATGCTTTGGCAGGATGATGAGGAAATCTGCACAGAGTTTGGAGCGTTTTTACCATCAACTTCAGCGAGTTTCAGTTCTCCTACGATAAACTGACAGCTAATGCAGTGTGTCTTTCATCAACTTTGACATTTCACGCAGAGTTTAGATTGAACACATAATCTTGACTCATTACAGAGATTATATCTAAACTTTTCAAAGTGAACTAAGTAAGTGCATGTACTCAAGTGCTGTACTTGATAGTACTTAACAGTTCTGAGATACTTGCATTTATATATTTTTCCATACAATACTCATATGTTACTTTACCGTAGCTACAGTACAGTATATATTGTACTATGTATTATACTTTAGTACTTTATGCTTTTATTGCACTACATTTCAGAGGGTATTGGATACCTTTTATGACCTCAGAGTCCATTAAAACAGACCATAATCTTCCCCAGATCCTAACCAAGTGCTGCCACTGCCTAAACTAAATCATACAGAAGTTCACCAAATGCTGTCGTTGTTTCTGGCATTGTATTACAAGATTGGGTATTTGAGTTGGAAGTTAACATTTTACTGATCCACAACATGTAATTTTTGCAACTTTTGTGACTTAATTAATAGCATCTCATTATTATGTGGATAAAAAGATAATCTGTGAGCCGCTACTGTAGGTGTCCTATGAAGAGAGTATTTGCTTTTACAGATGAGGTGAATATAAATATAATTTTTAGGAGACAGACAGCATTGGAAAAATGTAGGCAAAGCAAAGGGTTTTGTCAAAACTGAACATCAATGCATTTTCATTCAAGGTTATCAAGCAAGAAGGTCTGTCCAAGGATGTCTCGGAGTGCACGTTGTTCGACCTGCTGAAGTACAACGACGTCAATGACAATGAGCACTTGACAAAAGAAGAGTTTTATACAGCTTTTGGTGAGTCCAAAGTTTTGTTGATAGAGTGTTTTGTGTCAATAGAAAAACCCATTCCAAGTTTTCTATGTTTAAAAAGTCTGTCCAATGAAGGCTTAGGCGGCATTTAATATTTTTGCTCATACATTTTCCACTTATACTAGTACATAAGACATACAGTACATAGTTGTCAAATCATCTCAAAACCTTGTGACAAAGGTGTCTGCATCTTTTTTCACCAGTTAATTATTGTAATTAAGTTATAACAGAAGAGGTCATTTTAAACCACGGGAGCAAGTTTGTGCTCATGACATAATTATTTTCCATACATTCATTTTAATCTTAGACTGATGATACAGTACGCATGCTTCACTAGTATTGGTGCTGGTATTGTAGCTTTCTAAACGATCGACCCTATCCACCTAGGCAGATGGATAAAGGGGATCAAGTTGGTGCCAAAGGAAGCAGGTCAACACTACTGTGAAACAATAGTTCAAACCAAATCCCCCCCCCTCATTAGGCAACATAATGATGACAGTCAGGTGCTCTGCCATATCTGAGGCATACCGACACATGTGCACCAGTTTCCTCCTCCTCCTTTTGTTTCCTCCTCATGCTCTCTCTCGGTTCCTCCCTGTCTGACATTTTCAGTCAGCTCAATATCCTCTGACAGAATATCCTCTGACATTTGGCTGGCTTGACACATTTAGCAGTGGGAGAGAATTCATAATCAACCCTCATCTCATCGGCCCCTCTGTCTTTAAAGCATGTCTTAGAGCAGACAAAGTCACGAGAGCAAATTGCAAAGTGAAGGAGTCTCATCTTATCTGCTATTCCCCACATCATATGTGAATGTGTAGGAGCAAACCCCTTCTGGCAAGTCATGGAAACAAAGTAACCCCAGCCAATCTGGATAGAGCTGCGTTTCCTTGAAGACTTGAGTTTTTCGAACTCCAACTATTTCCTCTTCAGTTTTTAGATCCCTTTTCCAAGCTTCCAGCTTAAGTCCTCGCAAGGAAATTGGATATTTAATGCTCGTTTCTCTCTGTGGTAGAGTTTCTCTCAA
Organism: Haemulon aurolineatum; assembly: GCA_038406115.1. Taxonomy (NCBI): domain Eukaryota; kingdom Metazoa; phylum Chordata; class Actinopteri; order Lutjaniformes; family Haemulidae; genus Haemulon; species Haemulon aurolineatum. The sequence goes on along the minus strand of JBCAUF010000790.1, from coordinate 3,859,426 downwards.
CCTCAGCATTTTGCTCCTCTCTATTAGACCTTCTGTTTTTTTATTCTTTATCCTTATGGTGCTATTTACCAGCAATGAATAGCTGTACCTACATGTCTGATTGCACAGCCTTATTATTAAATATCTCTTCACTGGATATTGCTGTATATTAAGGCAAATATAAAGAAGTCTGAAAAATCTGCTCAAGCAAGTAAGTAATAATGCAATCTGTAGTAGTTTATTTGTCTTTGTCAACAGCTTCACTTCAATCAAGAATTTCATGCACTCCTCTGAAGCACTTAAAGCCATTTTCACCGCTGTTCACTCAATACTGAATACAAGAGCAGTGTTTTACATACTTGGAGGTCATTGTAGTTTCAGCTGATGTCTCCTTCACTTTATTCATCATTTTCCCTGCTTCACACTGCTAAATGCTCAGGTGCTCCATAGACAAGTCCTGTGAGTGTGCCTGTGAGGTAGCTGAGAAAGGGAGGCTAATAATAAGGTCACAAATTCACCTCCTCGAGAGACAAACAACTGTGTGCAACATTTAAGTTCGCTTAATTTCAATATAACTATTCATCGAACCAAGAGAGATAACACAGTCATGATGCAAAGGACCTGAGGCCTTGAACACAAAAAGACCAGGACTTTTTTTTTAACACTTGTGTGGTGCTAGGAAAAATCAAAGGAGCAAACCAAAAAAACATGTCAGCAGTCGTGTTAAAGCTGCATTGAGTTTCAGACTCTGGTGTCAGTGGACTGAGCAGGATTAGCCCATCGTTCCCATTATGGGAAGCAATTTAATTAACATCTAATATCTTATTTTGTTCCAATCAGGGAGGTCAGAGAGTCTAAGTAAACTAAAGGACTGTTCACCATACAGGTACAGGGATTCAGCATCTAGCTCAGGGAGGTTCTGTACCCTGTCCTGATGCCCATAATCGTCTAACATAATCTATAAGTTTCACATTTTGAAATAAATGCTAATTGAGAAAACAAAACTTTTTATTATGTCATTAGATTGACTAAAAACACTAGTCAATCAGATTTACTGAGCATGGCCAATCTATTTTATTACTGTTGTTGTTGCACATACAGATTTAAAGCAGCTATATAACATAACACAGTTAGAGATGCAGCTTATTTTTTTTAATATGAAGAGCCTAGTGCATAGCTGTTGATATAATTCAATTGCAGGCAATCTCAATAACGACTTGAGTCATTGCCTTGAACATGTATTCCAATGACATGTATGTTGCAGATGTAGCCAGGAGACCACCAGTGCGGTGGAGTAACATACTGTAGGCAGAAATCATATGGATTAATCTGACCTCACAGACCATGGCCACAGTGCCTGAGGCAAAAATGAATCGCAGAGTTATAGTTTCTCAGTTCATTGCCGACATAATCTGTGAGTGGCAGCTATAAAAATCTATGCAAATACCTTAAGCGCCGTTGTAAACTGAGCACCGTCATAAAGTAAATCAGTTGATCCAGTGTGTCCAGAATTATGGCGCAGCTTGGAAACGAACAGCAGTAAATTCGGAATGACTCCCCATGAAAACGGCACCTGTCTGACTACTTTGCTAATAAGGACCCTTTGCACACCTTTGTGGAATATTCAAAGCGTGGCAACATTGTTTGTCAGGACAGAAGATAAGACTTTAATGTCCATGCATTATTCATTCCTCCTTTGCATAGACTAGAAGGGGGTTGAGAATCAATTTGCTTCAGCTAGCAGTAAGGAAAGTGTCTGGCAGAAGTGATGTCTTTTAATTAGATGATGTTACAGATATGAATGATGTCTGCCACGCTACTGATAGTCAGCCCCTTGTCATTGTTGAATAATTTGGTGAGTGATGGCCTAGTGCATCATGGGTAAACAGATAAGGTGTCATCTATCATAAAGTGTCATTAACTTTTGGTAGGCGAGTGTCCCAATACATTGGGGCATTGACTGTCAGACGTTAACATCAACTACATGCAGTAAAAAGACAAAAATCAGTCGACAGAGAAATTATATGAGGAAACCTACAGCACTGCAGTCTAAAAAGCATAGCAGTGACCTTCAGTGTGCTTCACTCAAGCATATAAAACGTTTTGTAATTAATTATTTTGTAATTTAGTACACTTCATAAATCAATTACCCTTTGTAGGCTACAAACACCAGTCTTAGCTTTGGTATATAAAGTACCATAGTGCTGTTCTCCAGTTCGTCAGTATAATTGCACTATGATTATTGCATTTAAACAAGTATAGGTTTTTCTGTATGCGACGGATGTAGCTGTCGTTGTTATGTCCATTCTGAATTACTTAAGTGTTACTTTTGTTGATATCACAGCACAGTTTAATGCACGTCATGTGATCAGGAAAAATCTTCAATTCTGTCACTTTATTCCTTGATTTTTAAACATACTTTCCTTAATTCTACGCAACTCAAGTCCTGGCCAGTAGATGCAACCAAGCACAAAGGAGAGGGGGACAAGCTCATTGTCGGATTATTATTTGTTAAATGAAAGCTGAAAAGGGAAAAAAAAACAAAAAACAAACATATTTTACATTTTAGGAATGGAACAGTAGTGCAGCATCAGTTCAGAAACAGTGTAGGGAAAATGTGACACAGGTTCACTCTATAAAGCACATCTAGCGTGTTTTTACATGTGCTCTTTCCCCTGTTTTTTTTTTCTCTGGAGCGATGCACTCTGCCAAAACAAGATAGTTGAAACCACTTTTGTGCATTCAGTGCTGGGAGGGTGGTCAATCATCTGCAGCGGGCCAGTCATCATCTGTGACCACTGGAAAATGAACTTAGGAAAAGGGCACACTCACAGTTCCCACAAGTAATATCTCAAACTGAACGTAAAAAGTGAGCACAGGACATTGTACTCCTGATGTTCGGGTTACCAGTGAGTATATTTGATTTCAGCTGCCATAGTCAGGCACTGCAAGCATTGAACAGTGCCTAAAAACTAGCTAGGCTGGGTGGCATTCTGACAGAGGGTTTTAAAAACTGCTCCACACGAGGCAGACTGTGACTGTGTCCTTGTGCCAGTGTGCTTTTTTTTTTTTAAAGTCCTTTGAAGTTGGCTGGACAATCGCAGGGTGCTTTGCCTGTGCACCTCACAGTTTAATGTTATTAGTTTGGGTACACCTACTAAATGCATTCTCGAAGCGTCTAGACATGCTGCTTCACAGACAACAATGAGAATGAATGTGCAAGTGCTTGGAAAGAATCCTCTGTCTGAATGCTCCCTGAGGCCAGAGTGTTGGCTTGAATCACATACACAACAAAAGCTCTTCTTAGGGGACACGCACAGCAGACTTGCAGTGCACTTTACTTTTTTAACACATGTGAAAGCATTTAAAAACTATACCACTAAGAGTTGGTATCTCACTTGATGTATTACATTGTTATGACTTTAATGGTTTAATGGTTATTTTAGCTTCCGAACTATCTGTCATCTGTCTTGAATGTCAAGTTAATTTGTTCTTTTAGCTCAATCACAGTAGTGACCTTAATTGTACTTTTCTATCAAGTACAGTGGTAATACTATTTGTGTTGTGGGACATTTCTCACTCCTTCCCGTTGTGCGATGGGTGCCAAGATATTGATCTGAACCCTGACACCTCCTGACAGAACACACAGCCAGGAGATACAGCCCTTTGATTTCTGCTGAGGCTCGCTAGATGTCTTGCTATATACCTGTAATATTCCAGCGGGACTGGTGGGAAACCCAGGTGGACTGTAATGTGATCCATCATATTGTTATGTTGATGTGGTCGTCACACAGTTTGCAGGAGTTGAAGGTGGGGTTTTGCCACTGACTACAGCAGTGTACAGTAGTGCAGTGCATTTTGGTGAGATTCGTTTGACATCTGCTGTTTCCAAGGTCAAAATGATCAAAGCTGATGGAAGATCACTGTAATGGGATTAAAAGGAAACTTTCGCTGCCAGTTATGGTTTAGGGAGTTGCAAATTTCAGATTTTGGTTAAAAACACAGCCTATTTGAGTGGGTGTCATTTGGGGAATTATATAAACATTCACAACTACAGTTCTGACTCCCGTCTTGCTGTTCTCCTTTTTTTGATTTACTTTATTTTTACTAATACTAGTAAAAATAAAGTATTTTACTAGTATTTTATCTTCTTCCTCATTGTCTTTTATTTTAATGTAAGACAGCTCTATTGTCACATATTTCCAAGCCTTGCGTAATCGCTACGTTTGCAGAGAATTTGCCAAGCTCGAAAATTAGTTGACTTACACTCTCTACTTCTGCGAAGATTATAATTAAACGTCCATACCAACAGCCGAGCCTCCTCCAGGGAAGGCTCCTTCCATTAAGGCAAGTTTGCTGTTATTCAGCACCCATGGCACAGCGACAATTAATGGATACTCAGGCTCTTACTTGTCAAAACCCCTGCTGAGCATTCCATTCACAGGCTGCGAGAAGTGGTGTTAAGATGGTTTTATAATTCATGGTTCATTTTCCAACATCTGAGTTTCTATCGCCAGAATGTATTAAAGAGATTTAAAACAAGTTGAATTACTTTTTCTAATCTAAGTGATCCTCAGCTGAAGTACAAGGGCCAATTTTCTCAACAATTCTCAAAGGAGGATTGTTCTTTCCTCTTGAACTTGATGACAGAGTGAAGGCCTTGTGTATTTTTCAACAAGTAATATATTTATTCACACATGCAGACAGTACTGTTGACGTTTATGCTTGTAAGACAGCAAATTATTCTGTTACTATTGTCTAATTAAATCAAGGTCGTGACAGTTGAGTGTGGATGGGTCCAGCTCAGTCTGAACTCTTCATTTATGTCGGATAAAATGGATTAATTCCGAATTCAGCACAGTGTGGTTAAGATTCAATAATTAAAATGATGGATTATGAATGTTAGTTAAGGTATGGCTCTGAATATTGACAAGTTTTAAGACATGTCTTAGCACAAGGCATCTCACGCATCAATAAAGAGAAATAACAACACAAAGTCTGTCCTAAGGATTAAACAAAGCAGACACGGAGCATTTGATACCGGGAGTTTGTTGATGTCTTTGACCGGTCACTGATGGGAACCAATTATATATGCAGTAAAACCAATGAAAACTCAAAGGAAGCATTTATACAGTAAATCCATCCGTTTTATTTTATTTTTTCTTCATTTTAATGAGCAGTTAGAGTTACATAAAAGAAAGAACACCATGAAATGATGAAAATACAACTGCAGCTATTTGAAAGGGTGCGACAGAAGAATAAATTCGTATAAAGGGCAATCCACACAAGCAGCCTTTCCAACAATCCACATCCGCTCCCAAGAGAAGTGCATCGCTGTGCCACCCCATGCATTTTTTAAACATCCAAGTCTATTTTTTTCTGCCGGCATGCTTTATGAAGTGTAGTCTCTGTAGGCGGCACTTCAGATCACACAAATCCCATTTCCGCTTCCTGTATGTGGTGAACTTATTAACTGAGTAATGATCTCTTAAGAGCCCCATTTCCACTGTGAGCTTTGCAGTTTTACGACAGATGTACAGAGCCAGCGTGAGTGTGCGTCTCTCATGTGAGTTTACTTGAAAACTATTTTTATCCATTGAATTTCTAAGGTTACTGCTTGTTTCTAACTCATACAAATGCTTAGGAAAGACAGTTTGTCCTGCTGCTGACAGGGCAGCTGGTTCTGAAGATGGCGACGCCACTACAGAGATCTGAGCTTTTGTGGATTCAATGAATGAACGCTTCAGTAGTGCTCACACGCCACTGACGGGTCTGGTTTAAATTCACAGTAAGAAGAAACCCTCTCTCACTCGCTCTCAGAATATATTTTGGCGCCCCTCTGACCGAGAGAGGTTCAATGTGCTTTTCTGGCTGTCAGGATTGTTTAGCAGTTCAGTGTAAACAGATTGCAGCATTCATCCTCTTTTCTCAACATTTACCATCTCCTGTCATCCAGTTGAAGGTGTTGGCATGCACTATTTGCAGCCGTGCAGCTATTTGAAGTGCGCTGTGTGATGCTGATGCTAGTGTAAAACTCGTAGAACGTGCAGACAGTTTGATGGAGGCCTACTGCACTGAACTGCACCTCTTGCTGAATTTGTAATGGGTGAGACCGATTGATGCAAATGCTACACACGCAAACACGTAAACAGGTTTCTGATATAACTCAGAGTAGTGAAGGAACATGCATTACTCAACATTAAACCCTCAATAGAATAAAAAAACAATGCAATCTGATACAGCTTAAAGTCATGCCGGCGTATGTGGGTGAAATATAACAGAACCATTAAATCAGCCTCTCTTATGCTATAGCTCAAGTGCTCGATGATATTTACTTATTGCAGTAAGATAGGGGATTTTTCATTATTTGTTTTCCACAAGGTAACTGTGATAAAATTAATCCAATTAGGGCTCCTCTTTGGCTCTGTTGCATACTAATGCTGGCTGTCCCTCAGGATCTCTCCCAACAGCTGCTTTGGAAAGAGACTTGAGGCTGATCAGCCAGAGGTAATGCACTCACTAAGGCCATTTGTTAATGCTTTACAGCCATCTTGATGTTTATAATGTTTGTGGGAGGAGAGAGGAAGAGGGTAATAATTATCCTTGCCTTTTACCTAACACCTGTAATTTTTGCATTTTTAAACGTGATAGAGCAATAGTGCTACAAAAATACAATTATTTCCTCCGGTGGCAGAGGGATGAGACTGAAGACACTGATGGATACTGAAAGACTGGTCATTGTAGTGTGCCTAGGGTGTATTTGTTGGAGTGGGACCGTTATATAAAGTAATCTCATTTAAGTGGAAAAGCTCAGAATTCACATCAAAGGTACCTCCGCCCTCAAAATAGTGCTAAAGTTCTTTGGCCTCAAGTTGAGCTGCAGAGTTTTCCTCATAAACAAACATGATCTTACTTACATTGATCACTTCAGTTGTGCAGATGTGGAGTATGACTGTCTCAGAAGATGTTGACTGAAGTTATTACCTTTAAAGATGCTCAGAAGATCTTAATTACAAGTCTGTGATGTTGAGAAAACAAGCCTCTCATGTTTACATCTTGTTTTCTCAGTTTTTTGGTTCGTTTTATTCAAGTAATAAAAAGTTGGCTTGTTAAACTATTACACTTAATGACAGCAGATTCTTGCTCTTTGGATGGTTCTCCCTTACGTAAAAATACTGCCATATAAAAAGTTAATTGTTATTGTCAAATCTCAGTTTTAGTGAAGCTCTCCCCCTTTAATTTGATTTCACTGACCTGCTGTGACAATAAAGTAGTTAATTGATGTAGACAAAACATGAAGATAATAGTGTGCTCATCCATCAGCAGTTTGGAAAAGATGTAGAACAACAGCAGTATACACAGAGGTTGTCCGCAGTGGGAATATTGCATGCTCCTTAAAGTGAAATAATTACAAAGGCACCATCTCTACCTTTAAGGTTTTTGTTAAACATGAAAATAATGTCTTCACATGCTACAGAAATTATCCCAACACAAATTTACCTTTACTTAACCACATAACAGCTTCGGTATACTTTATAATGTACACTGTTTGAATTCTGCATACTCTGCTTTGTGCGGACTACCTCTCTCTCTCTTCTGAATTCGGCACAATCATCACAGCTAGATTAAACATGTTTCCATTTGTCTCCCAGAGTTTCTCACTCAGCATCACAGTCAGGTTATATTTTTTGCTCTTCCAAACTCTGAAGTTTGAGCTGAGAAGAAACGCATCCTTGAACAGTGCAAAGGTGTGATCTCTACCAGTCAACATTTGCGACTTTACGGGCAATGAAAATCACCGGCTTGGTGTTTTTGTTATTTTTGCCTTTGCACAGGGAACTGTGTTGTTTAGTAGTGCGACTTGTGTCAGCAATTCAACATAAAAAGCAAAAATAAGTATTTTTCTTGAGAAAACAAAGACAATACGTGCTTTTCAGCATTCAAACTATTTTGTCTCTCTGTCAAACATTCAAGTCCACCGAGTCCCTTGTCTTTGGTATCAAAAACAGAAACTCCATTCATCCCGCTTTGGGAGAGAGTTTGCGCAAATCAGCTCAACCATCCAAGATCAGAGAGTGTTCACATGAATGTGTACTCTGTTTTTCGGGTGTTTTTTCCCCTTTGAGTCTTTGTGTATGGGCTATGAATACTCAGCATCAGGGAAAATTCTTTTATCTCCACTTCAAAATGTCAAACTCAAAGCAATTGGGGGTACACAACCGTTCAGCCCTAGTAATATTGAACATCATTGAGAAGTGGAGAGAGGGAGTGTGTTGGAGGAATGAGAGACTTGGTGAAGAGAGACAGAGCGAGCAAGCATGTGTCGGAGAAAGAGAGCGACAGAGCATGATAGAGGATGGAGTAAGGGGGTTGGCTAAGCAACCTTGGTGCAATTTGTCTTCATGCAGCCGGCCCCTCGCAACGTCCTGCAGGCCCATGCTATTTTCCCTGACAAGCTTGTTGCCTCCAGTGCAATAGGTGATTTACCTCTCGCAGTGGCACTGACCAACATCCCATTCTGGGAGCAGAGCAGAGTAAATCAAAAGTCTGGACTTCACCGTTAATCACTAATTACAGGTTGGACGGTGAAGGTTGATCCTTCCCAGGAGGCTGAGTCCCCTCAGGCCTCAAATCAGACCAAAAAGAGGAGCCAAGGCCACTTCCTCCTCTGATAAATCTTTCACAGAGGAGGTGCTGGACTCAAAGTGTTTGAGTCGGCTCCAACAGCCCAGGCTCCCATCTCTCTCAGGAGTTTCTCATTCAGGTCGGATACTAGCCTTCGCTTCCTCCCTCCCTCCCTCCTTCCCCTCCATCCTCCGTCCTCCATCCACAAGCTAAAGCTATGATGGAGCCTGCCTCGTTGCTTGTCTGCCCGCTTTCTTCTTTAAATTCTCCCTATAACTTCACACATTTCTATTCCCCAAGGGATCAGTGGCAAATCGAGTTTGTTGCTTTCAGCGTATTCCAAAAGCATTAAGATACAAGAGGTCTGTAATTGAATGGTTAGGGAGGACATTATTGAAGGAGATTTTTGTCAGCGTATCCACCCACCACCACCTCAACACCACGAAGAGCACCAAGTGGCTGCATGGTGTGTTGATCTGCTGGCTATAGTGTTATTAGTGTCAGGGGAGGAGGAGGATCATTGATTAGCCATGTGTGACTGGAGGAAGATCCACTTTTCTTGATTCTTCACTTTCTGCATGAGAGCTGATTTAATGTGTTTTACTTTATTTGCTATATTGTTCTCTTTATTTCTTATTTTTTGACATTCAGCTTCTTTTTTAAAATCTTTTTTTTTTTTTGGTCATTTTGGGCCTTTGTTTGTTGTCTGAGATTTCTGTTTACTTGACATGTTGATTGGTTTGTTTTTGGTTCTTCTTACGTGACATCAGTTTAGTACTCCCACAAGTAAGTCTGCACTTTAAGATGTGACAGTTTGAGGAATTTTAACTTCAAAACCCAAAAGTCCAGTTTATCAGATCAAATCAAATTACATTTGATTCGTGTAGCCCGGAATCGCAAATCACAGTTTGCCTTGCAGGGCTTTACAGTCTGTGCAGGGAGCAACCTTTTTAACGGAGAAAAAAATGGAAGAAACTGTGATTCCTCTCCCAGGACAGACAGACATGCAATAGACATCACATGCACAACACAGATCATCATAGTATATAATGATGTATTATAATAATAATAATAATAATAATAATAGTAAAATGTACATAATAGAAGTATGACTAGTAATAGCAGTACATGCAGTAGTGGGTGGGCAGTAGGCATAACCACAGTCCAATGAGTGTGTACAACTGTCCATTGTAAATATCCAGATCGAACTTTGTGGTTCAACTCTAACCTACTATACTATATTTGTTGCAGTTGTGTGTACACAGTATTTCGTGGTTAATGAGCTGTTAATGGCAACACTGCAGGTGCATTCACCTTTAGTCTTATCTCTAAGATAGGTGGTAACTAATTGGGCCAACCAGGCTGCTTGTTTACAACATCTGAAACCTGTTTGTTGGCCCACTCACCCCATGCAATGTCACTGTGTTTCAACATCACAGCAGTTACTCTGTGTTACATTGGTGTATTAACCAATATAACTCAAAGGCAGAGCTGAAAAATATGAAACCCGGTTTGTAATAAAGCATATTTGTCTCCTCACATTAGCATCCCGGTGGCTGTGTGATGTTATACCACAGAAACAGAGTCAAAAGGTCTGATGCAGCTTTTCCCTGGAAGGAGCACTTACTCACCTCAGCTTACGACAGCTTGTGCTTTAGCTCTTATGTTTCAATTTGTTCCATCCGACCAGATGAGAGAGGCCACCAGAATTTAATATTTGACAAGTAGGACGACTCTAAGATGTCTAGTTTAGGGTGATGTGTTCTAATTTTCTGATGGAGACTGTTAAAATTGTTGTGCTGAACTCAAACAAACCTGAAGTGGCCCTGCTATACCCTCACTGGATAAAATACAGTTTAAATGGGACATAGATTTGTACCTCAACATTTTTTCATTTCTTTCCTGTCATTCTTTTCTCCTCTGGCCATGTTGGCTGTCATATCACCCCTGCACTGCTGTTGTCAAGTCTTTATTACATACAAACGGCTCTTAACTGATCAAACGTGTTCCATCAAATGACTTGTGTCACATTATGATGTCCACGGGGGAAATGTTCCAGTCACTTCATGAGGTTGGTTAGCGCTTTTCATGTACCATTTAAACCTTCCTTTTCTAGTTCAATACATGTAACGGGTTATAATGTTCATGACAAGTTGAATCTCCCTCTGTGCAGGCCACGACAAGACATTTTTATCAGCAACCAATGAAAGAGACTGACTAATGAATGAATATGTTCATGTTTACTTTATAGAAACGAAAGACTGATTGGTTCATCTATGAATATTTAAACTGCTTTCTCTTGTCTTCACACACGTCTTGTCTCTGTGTGTGGGGGGGGGTTGGTATGCATAATAATGATGAGACACCGTATTTCAAAATTCACAGTTGAAGACAACATGAACATCATCAGACAGCAAAAAATAATGACTATGAAATCTAAAGATTAAATACATACATCTACACGCGGCAGTGGACACAGCTACAATATCACCTGTAATATATTACACAGTCTGATGAAATAGTCTGGAAATATACGCTGGCCTCATGGAGCTGATAATGTTCAATTTTTGTCAACTCTGTCACAGAGGTGTTGGCCCAACACCGTTGGTTTTTGAGGTCAAGACTGGTGGTCTTGCATTGAATTACATTATATTAAAGGGTGTTTCTGTAATACTGTCCAAAAGTGAGCAAAGTTAAGCAGAAACTTTTTTTTTCTCTTTTCACCCAGACTTTGGGTTCTCATGCACTATATGTTTCCTGCAGAGAGATCAAATTAATAACCACAGTAATGATACTTTTAATGGAAGGTTAGGAGAAAAATGAGAAATGCAAAAATTAGAAAATGCAATTGAGCTTCTGATTATGTGCCCTACTTATGTGAGGAAAAAATATAAAATGAAATAAATGCGCTGTATTTGTGCAGTAATTTGTATTTTTATTAACAGATTTTCACCTGGTAACTGTTTGTTTTGATTTGGTTAAGCTCCTTTTTTTTTTTTGTTTAATTACAACACTCCTACTCCACTAACAGTATATTCATCTAAACTCAGTTACACTCCACTCAAGAAGAAACGGCTGTTATTAATCCTCTAATTTTGATCTAATCCTGGCAGAGATTTGCCTAAGCTTAACCAGGGTGTCATTGGGCCAAATGACGGATTAGAAGTCTTGACTCTGCGCTTCAGACTGAAAAGAAGTATGAGTTGTCTCTCGGCTCCGATCTAATGGGCCAGCTGAGTTCACAGTTCAAAGACACAACAAGTGGACCAAACACGGCAAATAAGTGATAAGGTTAAAAAAGCATTCGGAAGCCATTGGTACGGGGCCACTGGAGTCATGCTATAATTGAAGGTGCTCTCATCCTTATTCTCTGGGCTGTGGCAAGTGAACACTGTCTGCTGGACCTGCTCTTTCATTAGGTTTTGTATTTCATGCCCTTAGGAGCAGAACAAATTGAGTCTCTGTTTCCTTTTGCTCCGTTGCTCATTACCCAAGAGAAAGATTAAAAAGCATTCTCTCACAGGCCACGTTACATAATACCACCAAAGACAGGATGAGTGTACATTGTATTCATTGTCTCATCAAAATACTGGACACACAAAAGGCGTTAACCAACCATAGCCACGCTGACCTCTTGCCAGCCCACCCTGGCTTTTCTGTGTGGCAATATTTGCACTCAGTAATGGGTAAAAATTAACCGTGGAGCGCACGACCACATCTCATCAACACCAGAAACATATTGAATCGAGCAAAACACTGACTCTGGTCAAGGTCTAGGCCTGTGTTTCCATGGGGAGCCTCTCTGGCAGTGCAGCATTAGTTTTTTTTCTCTCCATGTTACAGAGAGGACGCACTCCTGGGCTTTTACAACTATGCGGAGAGCCTAGCTTGTTTTAAACTCGCAATGCACTGAGCATGTTAGAAATACTCCCAACTTCTCGTTATAAAGTTTAAAAAAAAAACCCATCTGTCTCTGTCACACAACAGCAGCTAATTGAGACACTCTGGTATTTTCTTGTTTTCAGGCTTCATTAAGAAAAAAAGTGTGGGCAAAACATGAATTCTTGCATTGTGTATCTCATTGAGTTTGTTCCTCTGAAGTATAAGCTGTTACAAGAAAGAGAAGTCCATCAAATTTCACTTGGATCGAATGGAGGAGGACTTGGTCTTGAGTAGTTTCTTTCCCTTGCTCAAATTAAAAAGTTTTACAAAGTACTGAAATTGTCGCCAC
>JBCAUF010000790.1:3416384-3429850 GCA_038406115.1 Haemulon aurolineatum | reverse complement strand
GGTCAGAAACCTGAAGGTATCTGTTTCCTTTGGTACACTGTATTACTTCATATATTACATATTTGATGTTACTTCAGGTGGTGCTCATTCAAAACTTGAACATGGCCCAATTCTAAAATGAAACTCCAACAGTGGATGGAAGCAAAGAGACGTGACACAACTGCAAAACCTCTAAAGGAAGCAACATACAGGCTATAAATATTCATCATGTTTAGAAGATGCCATGATGTCTATCTCCATGGGAACCTCCTTTATATAGCACCGCTTTCTAGTAGCATCAATGGGGAAAACACTAAAAGTCCTTTTTACAAATATGTGTCACTCCCCTTGTGATGAAGTTGGATGCGTGCCCTGGCTTTCGGGAAGAGACTCTCTCTCTTTCGGCGATTGCTTGCATGAAAAAGCTTCACAGTACACGCGCAGGCTTTAATGAGCGATGGCATCTATATCAGCACAGATGACTTTACTCAGTAGCAGTTGGATATGTGTGCACAAAGTCCCACTGTTTTATATTTGTATTGTTTTAGATGAGAAAGGAAAGAAGTGCTGAGCTGAATTCCCACCCTGTCACGACCTCCATCTCATTTGTCTCTAATATTCTCTCACAGATCACTTTATTACACTGATAGTGTCTGCAGGACTGTGATTATACATTTCCAGACTGGAGGAAGTATTACATCTATTTAATCTTTTAAAAAAAATCCAATTCATAAGCCACAGGTTTACAGGACGATACCCAAAAAAGTACTGTAGGTAAGTCAGAATAGGAAGCTGGCATTACTCTCTCAAAGATCAAACAGGCTAAACCTGCAGGGACAGTGGAGCAGCTCATTATTACACCCACCTGTGTTATAGAGAAGCCACAGCAGAGTCAGGAGTTCACTGAGTGAGACTGCTGCTGCCAGATGTTTGGGTGTTGGTGGAAAAGTGGGGCACATTAGGATGTTACCTCTGCATGATGCAGAAATCCAAACGTAACGAGCTTCAGTCTGCAGCTTCGTAACTTCATGTGAGCTGCGTGGTGCTGTTGGTTTAGCGGGGGGGGGGCCCCCCCCGGAGGAGCTGCAGTCAGGGAGGGTCGTTAAGGTAATGTGTAATGTGGTGGCACCTGTGCAGGCTGTAACTACCTGCCTGGGTTCACTGTTTCTCTCTCTCTGTTGAGTCTCTGTCCAGCTCACACTTCCAAAGGAGAAGTTTTTCCCCACGTTTTTCACTGCGGGGGTTTTGTTTTGTGAGTTTGGGTTGGAGGTCACCAGTCGTCCTGTTTTTGGTTCTCTTTGGTTCATTTAGGTCAGATTACTTTCCCCCTTTTAGTTAACTGACAAGCGTCCTCTTTGAACATGTTGTGTCCTCTATGCGAGCCTTAACGTCAGACCGATTGTCTCCATGCTGCTGTTCAAAGATCAAACTGGCATTATTCCATATTTCACTTAACTTTAACGGTTTGCTTTTCTGCATTTCACTTCGTCAATAAAATCATTCAGCCCTGAGCCTTTTTCATTCCCACTGAAGACATCAGCATTTAAAATCCATCCGTGCATGCATCATCGACCACCACAGTATTTTCTAAAACAGATGTGTACTTTATAGTTGTCAGCAGTTTGTGAAAGTAATTTTTTGTTTGTTTGTTTTTTAAAGTCACTCAAAAAGGAGTTAATGGTGCATTTGTTGGACTATTTTAAGTGATGGATAAATACACATTTAATGGTCTAGCGAGTCAAAATGAACTAATTATAGAACATGTCACCCAGTGGACAACAGTGGCTCAGAAGAGAAGCATTTTTAAAACACAACATGTCGATACAGTGTGAGTTATGAGCTGATTTTAAACAGGAGAAGGTGAAGGTGTGAGCAGCTGTATGAACACTAGAGATGATCATTGAATTTCTGCAGTGACCTTCTCATACATAGTTTGCACCGTAGCAACCGCATCTGAAGGACAACATCTCTTTGGTTCACCTTCTTTAGATTGCTTCTTTAGAAATAATTAATTACTTGCACAGAGTGACACATCCACTGCACACGCGCTCATAAAAGCTTCTTCTTTTTGTTTCATGTGGGTTCGTCTGTTTTCAGTTTGAATGTTTTATCAGTTTTATCTCATCTCGTCCCTCGCTCTTCGTTTCAGCACTAATGGCATATATTAGCCACCCTCACAAAGCCAGCTATTCAGTTGTTTCGTATTTGTAAAAACATTAAAATGCCACTCAGGATGCCCCGTCACCACTCAGAGCACTGTGGGTATTACCTTTTATCTGTTCGAAAAAAGAAGATATGAAAAACACTTCAAGGCTGCAAGCAAATCACTCGAGCGTAAATAATTTAAAAATATGAGGGACGAGCTCCCAACGCCTGTGTGATCCGTCTCCCGCTCTGCAGATACTGGATTAGTCCTGGTGTGCTAATGAGTGAAAGTCGAAAACAGGTTATTAAATTCTCGCCTCTGTCTTTTTGGAAAATGGATGGCATTTCTTCCAGAATCATTTTCATTTGCCTTGGCGCCACATTCCTCTCGCTCCTTTCAGCCGGAGCTCCGGTAACGACAGCGACCTTCGCGATGAGGCCGACAGTCACGGTGAGCTTCGCCCTCATTAGCAGCCCCCTCGCGCCCGCTCGCTCGCTGTCTGCCGCTCACCTCGCCGGGGTGGAAGGATGCGTCCTCCGAGGCGGCCCGGGTGAGAGCGTCCCGGCGCGCTCCGTCCCCGAGCTTGTCCTCGTCCCCCCCTCTGAAGCCTGAGCGGGGACAGAAATGTCAAGCAGCACAAGGTGCCAGACAGGCCCTGGCCGTCTCCGTGGGTCCTGGATGCTATTTTCTGCTCATTAGGAGGTATAACAAGATTTCACCCTTCTGCCTAAATCAAATAAAGGCTGTGTGATGATAGCCTCGGTGACCTTAAGGCTCCTAATGAATCTGTCAGGGCAACACTCCTGCCTCCTCTGCCTCTGTGTGTGTCTGACAGTGTTTGTCTGGTCCTGGTGGACATCCTGCAAGAGCTCCCTCGAATATAAATATGGATCGAACTGCTGGTGTGAATACGAAGCAAAGTAAATGTTTACGGAAAGGTTTGAACCAATAAACAAACATTATGACAACCTCTTTAGGATGTCATCAAACCAACTAACTTTACATTTTAGTGGATTCAAGTGGTAGAAATGGATAAGCTACATTGCAAAAACGCTGAAGTTTGACACCCACTCGTCAGGACGGTCGTGTTGTGCACCTCCTCCGACACCTTCGGCCGGCTCACTCTGTCTCGAGACGCTCACCTTGCAGGTTCAAGCAGTCGTCGTGACTTTTTCTGTCCGATGAATCAAAGTATAATTCACTCTGCCCACCATCAAAAAAAAAAGTCTTGCCCTCGAGCTGCAAGATGCTCAACTGTCGTCACCTGCAGGCGGCTGCTTGTGTGTGTGCCATTTGCTGCTGGGCAGTCCACAGTGGGTTCACCAGAGCTTATTTTATCCACTAAGCAGATTAATGAGAGTGCTGAGGCTGAACCATTCAGTAAATGTGTTCAGTAAAGCAAAACTATGAGCTGAAAGACCTTTCACGTTGCACCTGAAGTATGCGTAATCTTCCTTTAACATGCACAGTCATTCTTGAGTTTTCAGCTGCATCTGACTGCCTTCAGCAAATGTTTACTCCCAAACTCAGTGTCTTCTTCTGTGTATGCTTTGTTCTTTCTTCTTTCATTTTCTCATTTCCTTTTCCCTTTTAATATTTTGTAGATTAAAAAAAAAGTCCTCACAGGAAACTACTGTTTTTCATCCTCGTTTGGTGTTTTTCTCCATCACACCCCTGCTTACTTTTCAGGCTCGACATAATTTGGTTAAAATGGCGTTCCCATTTACTGGCTGCACATTGTGTTTCTGGTGCGGTCTTTCATTTTGTCGGGCAGATGTTTGTGCCGGGATGTCTTTGTGCGGCGTGAGTTGGCTCTGACAAACCCACGGAGGGAGGGAGCAGAGCCAGAACGAGTGCGAAGTGATCGCCATTCTGCGAGTGCAGCCCTCTTCATCAGATGTCTGCACTCCAAAATGTCAAGTTTGCAGGTGTTAATGTATTCACACACCTTTGGAGCATAATGCACTGTCCACTTCTATTATGTTCTTCATATTTTGGCTCCTGATCAAGGACCAAGATGCATATTTTTGTCTCTTTCACCTTCAGCACTGAATTGCTGATCTATTTCAGGGTTGCAGATGATTGTAATGTGATTTTTCTATTAATCAAATGTTGGATTAGGCCGTGTGCATGTCCACAAACAGCAATGAAGTCCGTGATTTAGAAACAACAACAACAACTCAACATTTGAGACAGCCTGTGATGAGTCTGGAAGTTTTTCTCAAACTTATATTGAGTTTAGAAATTCAACACTTAAGACTTTCTCTCACACACCTGTGGCCCGCACAAGTTCTCCCCCTGAAAGCCCACACAGGCTGTCGTTAAATATTAATCATTTCTATTAATGCAATATGAGGGCATACATGCAAACAGAGGCAAACCTCCGCTGTGCTCCAGATTGATCATTTTAATTAAACTGGCTTGAGGACAAACGCGCCTCAATGCATCATGAGGTAACTGGCTATTTGTTATCCGCGGTGAAAGCTTTCTCCAGCCCTGAGGTGTGTATGGGAAAACCTTTTTTTTTTTAAATGCTAAAACTGACTGTGTAGGAAGCAAACTTTTTCACAAGCTGCCCTTTTGTTTTGTACAACATGAAGTTCAGAGTCTGGAGGAGTGCATATTTACATATTTAGCATGTGTTTAAACTTCTGTTGTGTTTACATTTCTATTCCCACAAAGCCACATTTAAAAATCCTGAAAAGTTCCGACACTGTCTCCTAGTTTGACCTTTTTTCTCAGAGAGTCTATTTCTGTCTTCTTCTGGGAATCGGCCAAAACGAGCCAGCCCTGATCAAACATTTTATTTTTACCATCCGTGGCCCCATATCCTACTGAGAGTGACTGCAGTGCGGTGACAGCCTCTTTGGTTTCTTGCTGGCATGCATGAGGAGCAGGGGTAAGGTCTCCTGCAATCAAGAAGGCAAAAAAAAGAAAAGAAAAACAGAACCTGACACCACCTCAGTACTCTGATCCCAGGTCTGATTGCCTTTTATCATTTTGATTTGGCTGCTAAAAATCTGCAGCCTGCTTTTTTGGGAGAGCCACCAGGTGAGAACTTATTTCCTTCAGCCTCTCAGAGTAAATAGCACAGAGGCATGTGGGACAAAATGAAATCTACACTCACTCTCATGATTGCACAGCATTGTGAAACAGTAACACAAATCCTTTGCAACATTCAGCCGATTCTGTAGGTAGATTTCATTAGTCTGAGGTTGTCTGGGCGTAAGAGAGTTACGATGTGATGTCGACAACACGTCTAATAACTAAGCAACAGAAGAGGTTGCCTGACAATGACTCCCAAATGATGTACCTATAGGTTACTGTATCTCCAAAGAGACATATGCATGCTCCATTTTCCCACTTGCATTCAACATATGTGCTCTTTTTTGAAATACAAACTATTGAGAAGTAGGTCTTTGTTAAGGTGCGTGATGTACAAAAGTTAAAATAAGTCATTGTTGACTAAGTGAGACTTTATACTACCTCAACTGACTAACTGACTAAAATTGCACAGCATTAATCTGCAGCACTAATATAGTGCAGCTTCTCTCTTTTCTCTGCTGCTCTGTTCTCTGCTCTTGCATTTTGTTCACCATCATGCACCATTTCTGTCAATAAAAAGTTAATAAAGAGGAGGAATAATGATTTCTGATCTATTCAGCTTGCAAACTCTTTAGCTAAGTGCAGCTGCTAAAGAGACAATAAATTAGCACAATTGCAAGTAATTTATGCCTCTTACACTCCAACAGAGGAGGGATAAATACAAGTGGATGGTGCAATACAGCTTTCTCTATTTTGGACTGCTAATGGTCAATGGCACAAATTTAGAGGTAGAATTTGAATGATTGTGAGCCTGTGACCAGGCTTTTATGTTTAGTTTGTCCGGGCAGTCCCAATCAGACAAATGGCTTAATCTGTGATATGTGTCTGATTTGGTAAATCACTGTAATAATAAAGTTTTCTAACATTCCTAGAATATCAGAAGCTTCTGCAGAACTTTTATTCCAACTTTCATGTCAATTCATCAAATGAATTCTGGGGAAATCTCCCGCTCGGCTCCATCCTGTACAGCTGTTTATTTTTGTTCATTTTGTCATCTTGTGTCTGTCTGAGTGCGACTCGTCCCTGAAGTGTTTCCCTTCAGATGATGAGACGTCTGATCCGCCATGACACAGCAACAGTGCCTCGGTGAACCCAGAGTGAACCTACTGCCGGCGAAAGCCTTCAGCAGCGTCTGAGAGATGAGATGTGAAAGTCTCCGAGCGGTGCAACATTAATATGGTATCACTGTTTTAGTCATGGGGAAGAAAGATTAACATTGTTCATTTGATTTTTTCTGTATGAGTGCAACAGTGACGTTCAAAGCAGGAAGTGGACTTTAGAGATCAGAGGATGATCAACAGTTCAGCTGAAGAACAGAATAAAAATAATATAACTCCCACTTCTTTCAGCAAGTCGCACAGAGCTGAGGACTTCAGTGTTACTGAGTTTCTTCAGCACTTAATTTCCCACATGACCTGTATTACATGCATCCAATATGGAGAGGTGGAGAAGGTCAGAGCTGAAGTGTCTCATTTGTGGGTACGAAGCTCCTGAATGGCTGACAGGTGAGAATTAAACCTGCACTAAAGGAATAGAGTTCTAGTCAATAGCTCAACCACTATTTGAATGTATTGTGATTTAGAGGTTTCATAAAACATACTATTGTGAATATTCTCATTCATCCAGGTTGTAGTTATTTTAACAAAATCACTGAAGAAGCTTCTTGGATGAGAGGTGAAACAATTTAAAGTGCATACAAGCAGCCCAGTTGGTTTCAATTCAGTTTCCATGTTCAAACATTGTAGTGTTATTTAGTAAGAGTGATTTTTCTGGAGCAGACGGCCTCTCAATGGAGCAGTTGGACGGTCATAAGAGTTAGAGTCCTGGAGAGAGAAGTATAAGGCTCTGTTATGCACTGGAACCTAAAAGAGACTAAAATCAGAGTGCAGGATCGAGCCAGTCATTACAACACCCACCTCTAAAGTTAAATGTACTCTCTGTTCCTGCATTAACACTGTTCCAGTCTGCTTTAGTCACTGCCTCCATGTTAAACATGCCCTGTGGATGTGGATAAAACCTATAAAATATTTATTATGTAAAAGTGTTATGTAAACAGCACCTAAATTTGCCTTGTTGCATGTTTTTATTTTATTTGATTACATACTAATCTACTAAAAGCTAAATACATTAATGGATCACATGATGGCAACAAAGAGGGGCAAAAGACAGTTTTTCATCAGTAACTGCAAGTCAATGACATTAGAACATAGTTTAGCAGTAAAAATTCTCAATTGTAGTCAAATCAGGCATCTGCAAAAAGAAAGAAAGTTTGTTTTTATGTCTAGAACCATTTTTTCTGTTTTTGAGGATTTTATGCATCTCTTCTTCAAAAATGAAACCATGACATCAAATGTAAACGTTTTTGGAAAAACCACCAAGCCATCACTCCGTCTTGAAAATATTCCCTCAAGCACCTGCAGATTTATTTTTATTTTTGTTGGTAAACCACCAAACGAGACGTGTTTCAGTCAGTTGATTGTGCCATGGTGCAAAAACAGCTCTCAGCCATCGATGTATTAGAATAAAGTCCTCCCTAACTTCCTCTCATGTTTCTGACAGTAAGCAGAGCTGCGAATCAAACCCTGCAGCCGTGTGATTGGTCTACATCTCTCTCTGCATCTTGAACTACGTTGCTTAGCCTGCTGTCACCATGACACAGACCTGCACAGACGGACAGGTTGGTAATTAACGGCACCGATATCAACAGGCTGCAGCGTCCCCCGTCCCTCCATCCGGTGAGCGTGCATTTCCCTGCAGAACTGATCATTCTTGTGCAGCCCACAATAAGTGATGACTCGTCACCGCTCCAACAAAAGGACCCATTCAGAGACTCCCACAAGAGCATTAGATTTTACCAAACCCCCTCTTTCACTTCAAGACAAGGAGCCAATTACACACCCTCACACACTTCTAATAAACACCACCCCCGCGCCACACCCCACGCTCGGCACACAAGGGGAAAAATGGGTTGTTTATCAAATGCCTCTCAAGTCTGTGGATGGAAGAGAGGCGAGGGGGGGCAGGAGGAGGAGGAGGAGGAGAAGGAGGAGGAGGAGAGCCGGGTTGTCCCAGCGGCCCGGAGAGATATCAATATAATCATGTACTTGTTCTCTTGTTTTCGTCCTTTTACTTCTTCAGCTGGTCTCAAGAAAGTTCCCGGAGCACGTTTTTTAAAATAACTCGCTCTCTGCAGCAGAAGGGAGCGAAATTCTTTCCCACTGCTGAAGACGGACAAGAAAGGAGAACAAGGAGGAGGTTTTAAAAAAGCACATTTCTCTTTAAAGATGCAGGGATATGATCACAGTCGTGTGCACTGGGGTCGGGTGGGGATGAGCTATTCATGTCCAAGTGCCCATTTTTAACCTCTTAATCCCCACAGACCTGACCGTGGTTCAGTCACTACAAACTCACAAAGTTTCCAATGATACCAAATGCTGTGTGTCAGAATGAAGTCTGAATAAAGGACAGTGATACCACGGTGCAGCTAACATGGAGCACTGGCCTTGGAGTCTGATCGTAAACAACATGCAGCTTCACTGCGGTGATGGTATGAATTGATAAGAAAAATATGACGATGTCAGACAAAATTTAAGGCAACTTAAAAGGAAACAAAAGACTAAACTGGACGTTAAGTCGCTGAAAAGAATGTAAACCCAGATTTTTTTGGCCAAATCTTTTTTTCCCAAATGACTCTGTAATATGACTTTAGGACTGCATGAACCCAAATAATTGTCCTGATCCTAAACCTTACCTCCTCTTTGTGTTTATGTGATTTCAAAATCAATTCAACCATGAAATTGAATTAAAAGCTTCAGAAAAAGCTTATGAGTCGACCTTGAGTTAATGTTATTCTGACAAACAATTAATTCCAAGGTCAATCATGTACCCTCATTCATCTTTGTCTCCATTCATTCTGACTGAGATGATCGTGTAGCACCTGGATAATGACTGTACCCTGTAACACAGAGATACATTCAGAGTG
This sequence comes from Haemulon aurolineatum, assembly GCA_038406115.1. NCBI lineage: Eukaryota > Metazoa > Chordata > Actinopteri > Lutjaniformes > Haemulidae > Haemulon > Haemulon aurolineatum. Next base: position 3,420,638 of record JBCAUF010000790.1, on the reverse strand, counting down.
CAGGTTTACAGATCCACGCTGTGATTACAGGCTTCATGCTTTCCACTGCACATGAGGCAAAGACATGAAGGTCAACCAAAGACATACATCGCCTTTAGTGTTTTGGCACTGGGGATTTTTTTATTTATTTTTTTAGTGTTTAATTACCCTCTGCGGTTCTTAAGGTTTGACTGCAGAAAAAGGATGATAAATCTTTTCAAATGTGATTCATCAGCATCATTAGTGACTTATTAGTGGAAAATGATGCTAAATCTTCCATGGTCACCGTTCAAAGTGCAACAGTTTAACGAGGTGTAAGCAGGTTACCTTGATCTTCTTCAGTAAAAGCATTTTGCATGTAGAGAGACACAAAATATAACTTTTAAACAACACGCACATGAAACACCCTGCTGCGTGTTTCTTCTGATTTGAGCCGACACCTTCCCCCTCCGTCATGATGCAGCACCATGTGAATCACACAGGCACCTTCCCAACAATGAACCCATTAACATCATAACCACAATTCATTTCAGCAGCCCATTTCAGTCCATGGAACATTATTACCCATGATTAATTTCCTTATCATTAAAAGCTGTGGCTCTGTGGCTGAATATTAAAAAAAAAGATGATAATGGAAAAAAAAAAACGAGCAAATGTGTATTACAGAGATCAGCTTGAACAGTACATATCAGTCTACAAATGACTGTCTGACACTGTACCATAATTACAATGTGAGCATACAGAGTTTGATTGTATAATTACTGATAATTTCACCAATCTGCCACACTGCGCTCTTTTGTTTGACCCAGAAATAATGACGGCAGACATCAGGGAGGAGAAGCGGATGGGTGAAGACTGAACGTGATGGATGAAGAGCAGCTAACACATGAAGGTGGTTTCTGTGTCGCCGGGCTTCTTCGAGCCGGCAGGTCCACCTCAGAGGAGGTGTGGGTCAGGATGCAGGATGGTTCAGCACATAATATAAAAATATGCAGGAGGAGTTTACCATAAAAGACCACTGAAGAAGTATAATTCAAGAATAAGAAGTAAAAAATAAGTAAAAGTATTTTTTACTTCTTATTCAAGAAAAAGAAGTAAAAATAAGAAGTATAATTCAAAAATAAGAAGTGTCATAAATCAGACACTAAAAGGGTGAAAAATGCTCAGTTTGATTCAGATTGCATCTCCTCCAATCAGAGAGAATATCACCTCACATGATTTTGTTGCTATGCACAATTATTCAAAATCTATGTTTATGTTGCATGGCAACATTAGTCGACTGTTCAGTCCAACACATTTGCAGATACCTCGGCGTTGCCGCCTCCAGTGTGAAGACAGATGTCTCAGATGATGGCGGTTCTGAGTGAGAGAGTCGAACCTGAAGGTCAGACGTTAAATATGTTGAGAGAGCCCAAAGACAGAAACCCTGCAGCGGACTAATCCTCCGATCCCAGTGAAACGAAGGGACATGTTGTGACTCACTGCCGGAGCCGTGAGCACATTTGTCTCTGTTTCCGCAGCTTTTCCTTTGGCTATAGTGAGCTGTCAGACTTATGGGGTGATGTAGTACAACTGCTACGTTTCTGGAGTCGATTTCAACTCTGATTCAGATTGCTGGAGTTGCTGAAATTGAGCTATTGACTCCTGTGTATGCGGCACGGCGGGGGCAGCACGGTGGCTCGACGATCAGGACTGTTACTTTGCAGGAACGAGGTCCTGGTTTGACTCCTGGCAGTGGCTGCGTGGAGTTTGCATGTTCTCCACATGTTTGCATGTTCCTATGAGGTCACTGAGGTTTCTCTGCAGTAAAAATGTAAGAGCCACCGTAAATGGGATGTGTTCAGGCTTCCTCTGCCCCATGCTCGCTCTGTAGGCTGTATACCCACATGAATGTGACTCAATGCAGACTTTGTGACTGCTCTTCAGTTTTGATCCTCCACACTAAGCACAAGAGCTCAGAGAGGCTCCTGATTGTGCTGAGGTGGAGGATAGCGGCTCACTGCAGATTGGATTGTTCTCGGAGAACTGGGATGTCTGTCTCTCAACGAGGCCTCTGGGTGTCGTAGGATGACCCAGCCGAACAATTTGCTGTTGTTATTAAAAAAATATCCAAAACTACAGGGCAGCAGTTCATGGTGAGCAATTTAATAATGCAAGTTCAGTCACTGTGAATGCATATTAATAAAGCTTCGGCTCCTCCAGGTCTGCATGCAGTAAAAAGCAACCGCAGGGACTGACCGAGCAGGGATCATTTGTCACTAATTGTCTTTGGTGTCGTGTCAGACTCCATGTTTTAATTATTGGCAGAGTCTGCAGCTTGCAGCTCCATGTTATTGACGATCTTGATTTTCTATTGATTTCCCCTGCTGAGGGTTGCATATACGTGTCTACTTAAAGTGGACACTAACTTCAGCTCAGTGCTTCTTCATCTGGTTGAGGAGCACAAACATTTGTTAGCTGCTGACTAACTCCACCCAGGCTACAAATAAAACATGTGCCGTAAAGCAGATCGTACTCTACGGCGCTACACGGGGGGGAGGGGCTGCGGTTCGTACCCGGGCCGAGAAGTTTCAGCCGATGCGACCCCGCTCAGGCTGCAGCGGTGCCACCATTCGTCCTGTTATATTTCATTCATCCGCCATATTTCTACGACTTCACTGAGAAACATTATTTTAAGGTTGATAAACTATATGTTGCTTTAAGATAATCCCAGTGTGGGGTCGAAGCCTGTTCTCAGCCACGTTTTGGAGACTCACCACCCAACTGGGAATCAACACGAGGTGATCTATCTGTATTAGGGCTGGCACTTTTTCAGGTCTGCGGTTAGCAGCAGCATCTCAAAAATACACTTCTTTGTTAGCCTCCACATCTGCATACTGTAAGTCTGTGTTCGACACAACAGCTGGCCAAAATGTCCTCACTTTACAAAAACATCTTTTCGCTCAGTGTCTGTTTGTCCACTGACCTTCTTAAAAAAAGGGCATTTCTGTTGTTTTAGTGACATTTATTTTACCGTCTTTTTTGTTTTGTTGTTTTTTTAAGGATCACAATAAAAATGAGTAATTTAGTGAAGCAGGAGCAAAATACAGTCTTACAGTAAATACAATTTGATTGAAACAACTTGAAGACATTGGCATGAAGGTTCATTCTTCACCTCAGAATCAATAAGCATAACAAAATAACTCCACTTAAACCTTTTCAGACCTCTTGAAGGGAACATTATACGCTCCTCCATCTTGCAAATATTTGCTCCCTCTCCAGTTCACGATAATTGAAGCCTGTTGAAGGATATTGATTGGAAGGTAACATTATGCAAACATGCTTTTCCTGTTGGTGCAGCTGACTGATGTGCTTCGGTTGGCCAGAAACACTCATGTGCTGTTTCTGAGTCCGAGTCTTCATGTGTGATGGGAGAACGTTTGGCACGGAGGCATTATCAGACACCAACAGGAGCCATCATTTGTGCTCGTCCTCCAACCTCCGGGTCAAACAATCCAACCTCTGGGGAAACGTGTGGGCTGAGCTCAGATCAGCGGCAGCGCGGGGGAATAGATGCAGCGCGTCGATGGCGTCCCGCAGGCTCCCCGTGTTGATTTACAGGCCGCCTCGCCACTTAAACGCACACATCAGCTTTGGCAGGTCACCGGGGAGCTTCTGATGTCAGTGAGTCACTGCTCCTCCTGCACAGATGGACATACAGCACCACCAGCCTGTGTGTGTGTGTGTGTGTGTGTGTGTGTGTGTGTGTGTGTGCAGAGAGAGACCGGACACAGTGAGAGAGAGAAAGGAGAATAGTACATTAAAGTGGGCCTGAGTTGCATTAACAAGACGTCAGGGGAGTACTGTATGTGTGTGAGAGAGGGGAGAGTCTGATGGTGTGTGTGTGTGTGTGTGTGTGTGTGTGTGTGTGTGCTCAGTCCTTGCAACAAAAGTGCGCCCAGGAGGAAGCGAGGTTTTCATTTTGTTGCTCCTTTTAACTGATCTCTCAGGGACGTTGCATCAGGTTGGATTTAAAATGAGGAATAACGTTTCAGTTTGGAGGATCAGCGTGTTAGCGTCACTTTGCTCCAATTCCTTCACAGACAAGGACACAAATTTCCTTTCAACTTGAGGCAACCACCAGCAAACTACACCACACTGTGACAGGCTGTTTTTAAAAGGGTTTACAGCATGCACTACAGGATGCAAACCTCTGACACCCAACACGACATTTTGACCTTCTGAGTTAAGAAGCAGCAAGTGAGTTTAATGTAAATGTGCTGAAATCGTTTAGCA
>JBCAUF010000790.1:3285547-3296202 GCA_038406115.1 Haemulon aurolineatum | reverse complement strand
AGGAGCTGAATCTGAACAGCCCGTAGGAGCACCGTTTTACCAGTGGGTGGGCTGCAGAGACGATGCAGGACTCGTTCTTTCCTCATTCTGGGAGTTGGTAGGCTCAGGTAGGACCAGTTTATATATGTAGAGACCAGAGGAAACTGGTTTTTCATCATGTGGGACCTTTAAAGGTCAGATTATCTTCATATTATAACCCAGAATGACTGAGTGAAACACAAAATGGAAAGGTAGAGCAGAGGAGTCGAGTTGGACGAATTTAATGACATTAGGTTGTCTGTGTGTGTTGTGATTCTGTGTAACTGCTGACTGTATGTAAACTCCATCTGGAGCTATTGAGTTATATTTGGGTCTAAGTCACCTCAGTGGCCGATGGGTCCTCCGTTCAATTAACATACAAACTGCATTTCATTACACCATGATTAATGTCCCAGCATATTAATTAGTTGCCGCCCCTTACCTGATGGATAGCGATGTGTGGGGAACCGTCGACGGGAGTGGCCGCCTGTAACTCGCTGCCACTTCATAACAAACGGAATCTGTCACGAGGGGGCTTTTCATCGTCACCCGCGGGTGCTGTTGACCGCGTGGAGCCGCTGAACGGGGGCCGTTCATCTTGTCCTGCACAGGCGCCCGCAGGCCACCGTGGGCAGCTGGACTCCAGATCATTGTTCCTGAATTATAGCTGCTAATTATCCAGCTCCTTGGGAATGCTAACAAATGGCTTCAATTTAAATGCACGCTCGTGGATGGAGACCATGCACAGCGGCGATCCCTCAGTGTGTGTTCACGTGTGTGCTGTAGATGTTAGGTAAGGGATATTATTATAAGAATCAGGGTTTTTTTCCTCTTTAATATGCAGTGTGATGCACCATGAAAACCACAAGTTTACGTTTCAAGAAACACAGCTCCTTTTTCAGCTTTTTTACAGTATATTTTTCAGATAATGTCATGGTTTTGATTGGTTTATTTCACCAAAGACATAAGACAATGTTCTCAACTGATAAAATCATATCTTAGAAATTATAAGTAAGTAAAAAATGGAGATACATGGGAAGACAGATCAAGTTGAATAAGCATCTAAACAGGAGGTGAATAATGAGCTTGACATGTTCTTCTCGGTCTTGGACATGGCAGCAGAGCAGCAGACAGAACAGTCTCAGCTCGAGCTTCACACTCTCACTTGTTCCTGAGCTTTTGGCCCTCTGACCAATAATCTGTAGACAGACTTGTTTCCAAACCAGGAAAGTGTTTCCCTCGAGTCCTTCAAGTTCATTTCGTCCTGACTTGTGTTTCTTACTATCAGGTTAGTAAGTAGGTACTGTAGGTTTAGCTGCTCAGCAAAAACTGTTCATGGGTTATTTATGAGTTATTTCATTTGATCGTATTTGTGATCAGAACACAAATGGCCACTTTAACTGATTCATTCACTGTTTCCTGTGATTCATTGATTCTACATCCAGTAAACAGTCAAGGGTAACTCATTTGGTTTCACTCCATGTTCAACATGTGCTGAAATGACAATAAATGATCCTTGATCCTAGAACACAAAATGGAAGCTAACTTGGAGAGAGGTAGTGTTGTCAGGCCAGTGGTGCCTCCTCCTCTTGTCTGATGCAGCAGCAGCAGCAGCATGGGCGAGACGTGGCCGGTGGAGTGTGTGGAGTTGTGCAGTTTTGTGCCGAGCGGCTCCTTTGAACCGATGGGGAATAAATGGAAGAAAAGCACATTAAACACATTTGTTTCCTTCATGCTGGCTGCTCTGCATTAAACATTATTACAAACCGTTATTATTCTTTTTTTCCGGCCATTGTTTTTTATGAGGGGAGGTTTGCTGAGGGGGCTCTTTTCAGCTCTTTTATAGCGCTGCTGTACATTCATATAATTAAACCAATTCACAGGGAGCTGCCCAGTACACAACACCAGCCTAATGCTGTTAGCCGCTGTGCAGCTGGACCTGAACAGCTGTTGTCTTCTGGCCAAAACTGAAACGTTGCTAATTTGTCTTACTGTCATATTGTTGCTGGTGTCCTGTGGTGCAGCATCCTTCACTTCGGGCTCGGTGGTATTTATTCCTCTCCTCATCCTGATCCTGTTGTCCAAGGTGCAACATACTGCAGTGTTTGCACAGATCCCTGGTGTGTTGAGTGGAGTCGATGCTGCACGCTCAGCCGCTGAACCTCCAAATTAAACAACAAATCAGGTCTGCCCGCAGAAGCACTCTGAAGGTGAAGGAAAGATCGTGGTCACGGTGTAAAGAAACACATGTTGGCTGTTAGTAAGAGGCGCATCAACACTCATCCACACAGCCCGACCTCCTCGTAACAATGCTGCTGCTTCCACCATCTCCTGACAGACAACACTCATAATCCAGAGATGTGCAGACATAAAAACAGGTTACATGCATGGAGCATGTGAACAATAAAATCATTAATTCCTGGTCTTTTTTTAGACCTTACATGATCAGGTTTCCTGTAAAAAGTCAGTAGAATAATACTTTTCATGTGTACAGTATTAGTCAAACGTTTGGACAAACCTTCTCATTCAGTGTTTTTGTATTTGTGTTACTTTCTCATTGTAGATTAACACCAAAGACATAAAAACTATGAAGGAACACATATGGAATGATCTCAAATGGAACGATTTTCAGTTAACACATGTGGGCTTTGTCAGAAGTTAATTTGTGGCATTTCATGCCTTTCAGACATCAGTTGTGTTGTGCAGTGGTAGGTTGGTACACAGTTAAAAGACCTATTCAACTGGTTTGTTTAATAATGCAGACATCAAAACTATGAAGGAACACGTGGAGTTATGTAGTAAAGAAAGTGTCATCTCATATACAATGTAGAAGGCAGAAATAAAGAAAAACTATTAAATAATAAGGAGCGTCTAATGTGTGTCTAATGCTTTGACTGGTAGTGTAAAGATTAAGTAATACAAAAGTGATTTGATGGACACTAAGTTTACCAAAGACTTTAATTTGTTTTCTCCCAAACATTGTGAATTTAACCTTTAAATGACACTACTCCTGCACCTGCAATGCAAGACTGCAGATGCAAATAGAACAACCTCACGAGAAACTGTTGTTTTCTAGTCCAACACAACTTTATGAGATTATAAAATCAAGTAATTTGTTTTGCACAAATAGTAGCAATGGGAGTGGAGTATGTGAATTAGTGCTCAACACTAAATATGCCTGAATGCAAGTTTGACGGCTCATGAGAGGATGGAGGGATGCTGCTGCTGTCAGCCCGTGTGTGTGTGTGAGTTAACGTTTGTTGGTTGTGCCCTGAGAGATAATAGAAGTGAGATTCTGGCAGCAACAGTAGTCATTTATCTGGGAATAAATAGAAGAGCTAAGTAGTTAGCATAAGCAACAATCGCCAACATGGCCGTGCAGATAGAAATGTCACAACAATAAATTCAAGGAGACAAATTAACTAAACAAACTGCAGGAAAATGAAAACACTGAAGGCTATTGTCTGCTATTTCACAGCTGCTGTTGGACGTCTTGCAGCATTTGTTCTTCCAACATGGCTGAACGTCCCTTGTAACCACTAGAAACCACTCTGCGAGCATTAAATGCCAAGTCTCTATTATAAAATCGGGCTTTAAGTAGATTACGCCAATAATATCCTCACATTAATGACTGCAGGCACTCCCACTGAATGCGCGACCCAGGATAAACAAAAAAACAACCCAAACGTGGCGGCGCATTAATCATCTGCTCCCACTCTGATGTAAACTAATGGCGCCGGCTTCTTCATCATAATTGAATTGGCTTGAATTCACAAGATTCCTGACGTGTCAATGTATCATGTTTTGGGAGCTTAGTTCCACTTGACGGGTTCGTTCTCTCCCGTCCCCCCCCTCCCTCCCGTCCCGACATCCAGCTCTTCAGAGGCCTTTCAAGTCTTCCCTGCTGGCCCTGTTTGCGATCACGGGATTCGGTGAAGGAGCACATTGTCTGACGGGTGGGCTGCACTCCAAGTCTCTCTGTGCCTGAACACACACAAAAAATATGGTGTAATTACCGCAGTGACTAACCCGGCACGTGATCATGTGAACATTTAATCCTCCAACTATTTGGTGACAGCATCAGAGGAATTGCAAATTATCCTCCAGTCGATAAGGAATGCATTTCAGAAGGTGTTTGTGATAAGACGGCTCTGCTGCGCGTGTGCTTTTATAACGGTGGTGAGGATCGCCCGCGAACCAATCACTATCCAGCGTTTCTACCTGTCCGTAAAATAAATGATCTCCGAAATCAAACCCCCGCTTTGTGTTGTGTCACAGGCAGACATTCTGCACATCGATGCCAAACGGAGAACCTCCATCTGTCGACGCCATCAAGCTCATCTCAAGCAATACCCCCTATCAGCTGATGCATCCCTGAACATGAGCCGAGCAGCAGTGTCTCCTGTGAAAACAATCCCAGCCATGACGGTCCCATCTGACATGTTATCTCGCTCAGAGTGATTGGCTTCTTTTTCATCTGGACGGGCTCGCAGCTATCTGTGTGTTGCTTTGAACACACGAGGAAATTCCCATTAGTATTTGTTTCTTTATTTATTTTTTGCTTCTGCATGCACATGCCGGTGCCGTGAACGCCTCCTCTAAGCCCTGTGAGCACGAGCAGCTGATTGATCGGCCGTTGAGCCGCTCTTGAAGCAAACATGCATCATGTGCAGTCTGCGGTCAGCTGCCAGGACGGCTCACGGCAGCCTGACAACACTCAGGTTATCAAGGATTTGGAATTAGTAAGAGGAACACTTCTTCCTCTGACCTTTTGTTTCTCACACAGCTCAGCCAGCTGCACATGTTTTCAATGAATTGGAAAAAATGTTAAACATACAGTACATGTTGCTGCAAACCATGGCTATGTTACATTAGCATGTGTCATATCACGTTTCTACTTTTGTAGCAGAGTTGGTGGAGCTGATATTTTTGATGGTGAGATGGTGCCAACAAAAAAAGGTATTCAAAGTCAAAACATGATGATTCTCTAACTCTCACAAAGGGTTTTTTGTGCATTTTTTAACATTTATTCTGGCGAGTGGGTTGACTGAGTCCATCAGAAGGCTGCACAAATACCTGAAACTGCTGTGCACTTTTATTTTAGCTGGCCATTGTCATTTTTGACCACTATGGCACTGTGCTGCTTGTATAACTGATGCTAATACTGTGCACAAAAATAATGTAAACACACCAGTATGCAGGTGACACATATTACTGCTGGCTGTAGAGGATAGAAACATACATGTGCAGTGCATGCAAGTGATATGAAGTTTGGAAAAAATGGGGGGAAATGGCTGCTAGTTAATGTAAATACAGATTTAGAGTTTAGTTTTCTAATGCAAGTAACCCTCAGTAACTTTGAGATATGCGACAAAAATCAGTACACTAAACGCAAAACTCAAATTCAGTTAACAGAAAATTTGGAGATTTTTAAGTTTACACCAGAGGTGGCTGCTTGGCTGCTGTTCAGAGCTTCAGTCAGCGCTCACAGACCTGCGATGATACTTTCGATGTCAGCTTGTTAGAGCTCAACGAATGAACATGATAAAGTGCCTTCTGTGATGACTCAGTGTGCAAGAAAATGACATGAAGTGCCCTCTGTGGCGCCCTACCAGTGGAGAAGATGTGCATATGGCACCCCCAATGGTTAAATAATTAATAGTTCTCATTGTGTTTTCATGATGTGGTGTAGTTCTTCTTCACATCTGAGTCCCATAATCATCACTTTAATCTGAACCAGGGGTTTGGAACTGTTTCACTATAAATGCATGATGACTCTCAGAGTGCTGGACCATCAGTCTATCAATGAGTCAATGTGATGTCCATCAATCAGTTCGATCTTTCTTGTTCAGCATGGAGAATTTGGCTTGTAGCGTGACGAAAATAAATAAATTAAATTAAATTAAACATAGAATTAAAGTATAATTATCTGTAGTGGCTATTTGTCTGTAATCCAGCTCAAACAAACCTGAAATCAAAAGGCCACTCTTGCATCTCTGTGCTGCACTGAACAATGATCCTCATTTTTCTGCTCAGGTACAAACTGAAATGTGTTTTTCTCTCGTGGTCTATTGATCCTTTGAACAGCAAACAAAGAACAAAGAAATCACAGCGTTGCTGCCAAGTCCATGATAGAGATATCTGTAGTGTATAAGTAAGTAATTAACAGTTAGTGATGTCCTATTGAGACATAATTCAACACTGTTAACAACACCAGCAACAGACGCATGCAGAGTTCTGGCTGATCTGACCTTTCACACGTGGTTTGTGGGCTTCTTCGTCGTAATGATGGTGACAGAGCCCGCGAGCGGACAAAAAGCCAAACAGCAGCGCGGAGGTCTTCAAAGCCGAGGGTAAACATGTCACAAACGGGCTGTGAGCCCAGTGGGAGAGCTGGGGTGAGCCTCTGATTGCTTTCATTATTTCCTCTCAAATCAAAATGTCAACCAGCGTGAAGAAAGCGGTCCCACTGTGTTCGCTGATAATTAGAGGATCCATTTTCCCGCTTCACATAAAGCGAGCTCTCTGGAATCAAAAAGATTGGCCGGGCGAGAAAACTCCGGCTAGTTTATCACTTTGTGCCTCGCCTCCTCCTCCGGACTTCCGTCTAATCTTCCAGTATCTCGTCTCTCCAGCGTTTTAGAAAGGCTCTGTTGGTGTAATATGAGGCAATATCTGTGTAATGTTCTTTGATATATTTAGCTTATCTCTGTGGCGTATCCTGCACTTTATGAAGATCACTTGTCAGTCAGAGAACGTGGGCGATGCCGTGCGACGTCCTCCAGATATTTTCTGGAGTCTCTGATTGTTTGAGCAGGAGGAGATACGAGAGTGAAGTCACAGAAAATCACGCAAGAAAAGGGCACATGGGTATTCATCACAGGAAAAGAAACTTTGAAAATGTTTGATTGGAGCCGAACGTTCATACAGCGCTGCTTTGAAAACAAAGGTGATGAATGAAATGAATGTGGTAGAAGATGGAAGAGAAGAGAGAAATATATAGAAGCATGCGGGTTGATTTAATGTGTAGATGATTTTAAATGAACCTACTTGTCTGAGACACTCTGTGGTGTGATCAAATCTCTCTTGTTTTAAAACATAAGACATTTTATTCTTGTAGTGTTCTTGTTTGTATCTGAAACACTGGAAATTAAAACACGAGTACATTTAAGCACCTTAGCTAGATTCAGGTTATAATCAGCTGGTCGTGTCCTAGTCGTTTGTTGATGTGTCCTGTAGTTCGTCTGATCCTGCCCATCAGTCCCTTATTAGTCACTCATTCCACATACTGCCCCCTTTCCCCAGTCTTTTGTCTCAGTAATGAGGTTTACATCCACATATTCTTATTCGTATTTAAAGTTAGAATTGGGGGGGGACTGGAAACAGGAACGCCATAAATTCAAAAAGTTTTTACGCTTGGAGGGGGTGGACAGCAAAGAAATGCGACCGTGTATACTGGACGCTCTCTGATGACATCATCTCATGGCGCGCTCTTCTTCTGTCAGTAATGACAAAACAAAACACATTTTCACAAAATGTGTTTAAAAATGTCACACATTTGGATGGAAACCTGATGACTGACTGTTGTGATCAGTGTTCCAGCCCTTTGCTGCAGTCACCTGTCTGTCTGCTCGTGACTTCTCCTCTCTTTGGTTCGGTTTGCCCTCACCGACTGACATCTGCGACAACTTAAACCCATTTTGAACTTCGTCTGTCTTCTGTTTGAGTGTTTGCTCTGCAGACCATCTGTGTTCAGGAGCATTAGCGTCCACAAACACAATGTACTTTTGTGCTTGTGCTGCTTCCTTTAAAGTTATTGGAGAATTGTTAAACGTTGAGTCAAGGCCAGCAGAATTAAGCTGTAAACCCGATACTGACTGATTATCACATTATGAAGTTGATATAGTGAAGCAATCAGTCGCTAATTTGCACATTGAGCCGTCACAAAGCAACATTTTAATTTACTTGGAGGCGAGTTTAAATCCACCTGATAAACTTAAGTCCAATATTCACTCTGAGGAAAATGTTGAACTATTTAGCTGCAAAATGCTCGACTACATTCACCAGCCCAGTCTCTAATTACATCTGTCTGCTGTTTGGTGCCGAGCAGGTAGTGTGCACTGAGGTGGCTGAAAACAACACTAATGAGAGAGAGAGAGAGAGAGAGAGAGAGAGAGAGAGAGAGAGGTGAGATGAACCTGAACCAGAAACTTGCAGGGCTGGACACCCAAAGCAATGAGCTGAGCGACGGTTTAAAGCTGCGCAGAGCCGTGGGGAACAGCGGAGGTGGTGATAATGATAAAAGAGTGATAATGCACTGATCCGTTGTTGATTTTAAAATATTGATTGTAGGTCCTTCAAAATCAACAGGAAACCACTGGAGAGCTGCAGTGCATGTGTTCATGAAGGGGACTCGGTGGGGAACAGATTTAAGTGATGAGGTAGATACGGTTTCTTTCGTCAACACGGAAGTTACAGAAGTAAAAACCAAAACATCCCAGCATCACATTCAAATGATCGCTGCAGGATAAATGTTGTCAGATAAGAAGTTCCCACCGCTGACTCAAACCATGCAGGGCTGCTGCTGAACTGGCCCACAGCTCCGTGTGAATGATTTTAATTTATGTGCATGAAGCGGAGCAGCGCCGCCTGGCCCAGCGAACCTTTCTGCGGTTGAATAAAGGCAAGAAAAAAGAAATAATAATCACAGTTTGTAATCATTTTAAACGCAGAGCAACCAGCATGAAAGAAACAAATGTGTTTAATGTGCGTTTCATCCAGTTATTCCCCGTCGGTTCAGAGGAGCGGCGCCGCGCAGCAGACACACGTGAGGCCGTTACTGTGTGTTTGCATCGTCCTCCCTGAGGCTGCTGCTGCTGTAAACACACTATGGATGCTGTCTGAGAGCAGCTTTAAGTGATCTGTGACCTCTGTTGGACCAGCACGAATTACCACAGCATCATTAGAGCAGCAGAGTATCTCCTGCACACGCGAGACGGCTAATTGGAGGCGAGATGCAACAGAAACATTTAGCAAAGAGGAAATATTTCTGTGGTAAATAGTGGAATGGCAAATCTGTGTTGTTTGTGTGTTTTTTGGGCTCGTGAGCGAGTCTTTTCAGCCTGAACTGTTTTGCTGACACTGTCCTTTGTTGTTCAGCAGCAGAACACTTCAAGGTTTGGTGGTACAGTGGGCGTATTGTTGAGCAGATGTGTTCCTCTGCGAGCTCTTTGACTCCGGAAACCACCTGTTTGAGAATCACAGGTTTTCACATTCAGCAACAGAGTTTTACTCATTATTTAAAGTGCAGCTTTGACAAACCTGCTGCTCATTAATGTTTCTGTTCCTGTTTCATTGGTTTAATGCTCGTGAAAGAAAAGAATCAAACACTACGTTTTTATTTTAGTGTCTGCTTTCTTTATTGTTTATGTGCTGGTTTATTTCTTTTTAATGATGTGAGGCAGTGTGGTATCAGAGGCTATTTTTACAAAGTATTTATTGAATTTTCTTTTTCTGTTCATATAGTGGTGTTATTTTTTCTTACTTTATTGTTTTGTTTGGTTATTTTAAAGCTCTTTGCACCCCTGCTTTGAATGGTGCTACATAAACGAATGTGAAATGGGCTTTAAGTGGCTATAAAGTGACTTTAATGCCTGCACCTGGTCCACACATGCAGGTTTATATGAATATTTTACACCTTTTTCTTATCTCACAGAGGTCTGGTTGTGAATCTAACAAACCTCCTAACAGATCTTTCTCACAGGTGGAAACAGCAGCTGTTATGTGATTTGATCTCAGACACACTGTGATATAAGGCAATAAGGATCTGGCTCAGTTTTTCATGTGCAGAGAAAAAAACAATTTGGCCTCCGTCCCCAAATCATAATCAGGGGACAGGCGGTGAGAGCCTGATTATGGCAGCACATTAGCACTATAGGGGTAGTGCCCAAAGCCAATGATATTCAATTAGGGATGTTTCTTAGAAGTGATCAACAAATGTGTGGAGTTGTTTTCAAGCTGTTTGGGAGGTCAGACACAGATGTTTGTCATGGATTAAAAACTATTTTGGTGAGGCCAATCATTTCCCCAGAAAAAAACCCAAAAAACTCCTTAATCCTTTGAATTGTGTTCTGACATCCACTAATTATCCTCCCAAAATACCCCAAAACTTTTAGATGTGAAAGTAAACAGACATAATTGGTCACGACTCACTTCAAAAACTATAAATAATGCAGTTTCTGTTTACTTATCCAACTATTTCGGTCTCATGAAAGATTGCCGGAGCTGCACAACAAGATGGATCTTATTTCGTCCGTTTTGTATCGGTGACGGGTGCAAACGCAGCGGATGAATGCTTGATCACGAGCGGTGGAACAAGTAAAAAGATGCTTTACTTAATATGCAACTTTTTCACAATTACATTGTTGTTAATAGACCTAATGACTTGTGTACTTATACTGACCGGACAATGTTCAAACGTCACGTGAGTTAAACTTTTACACGTTGCCTCGTCCATTAACATTTCTGCCAGAGTCACGTCAGACAGATTTAACCAATGAGCACAACAACTCCCATGATTCCTAGCTTCTTCACGACATCATCAAACTATATCTTGTTTTTATTGTTTTTGATTTGTA
>JBCAUF010000790.1:2890344-2903003 GCA_038406115.1 Haemulon aurolineatum | reverse complement strand
CACACACACACACACACACACACACACACACACAACAAGGCCTATCAAAAGTCGGGCCACGGGGCCTCATCCTGTTACAACTCCTGCCAACAAGAGAGCCGATTCATGCTGGCACCATCAAAGAGGAGCACGGCAGCAGGTGAGAGTATTAACATTCTTTGGTTAGAACATGAGGATGTGTTTATTCTCCTCTGCATGTCTAATGACAGCATCTGGTAACACAAAGTCCACCGGAGCAAACTCTGTTCTTCCTATTTCTGCTCTGTCAGTTCTCACATAATTGGGATAGTAACATTTGGCAACGCTTAAGAGATGGTGGATGCACACCTGTTTGTTTCATTATGTCACAGCCGGTCCCAGACACTTGTGGGTATTAGCACGTTCTAGTTTTGCCACTCATGAGCATTACAGTCCCTTTACGCTGAAGTACCTGAGTGAGTTACGACTCCTGCAAGGGCAGTCAGGGTTTCACTCGAAGAAACCATTACGAACAAAACAGTTGTGTTAAAGTTGCATGAGAAAATAATAGTTAAAGTGTGTAAAATTGTTTGCAGCCTGCAGAAAACAAAACTGTTGGACTAACTCGACTTCTGCTCAGCTGCAAGCCCCCAGGAAGGAAGTGCGCCGAGCTTTGAAGCTAATTTTCGTAGCGGCCAAACGGTGGTATTGCAACTTCCGTGTCCCGTCATGTGATGCACTGGGGCCCAAAAACACTTTTCCCATAAGGTCACATAATGTTAAAGAAGTGTCTGTAAAATGGTGGATTTTTTTTTTTTTCAGTGTCAGAAACCCGCGAAATGACCCGTTTCACCATCAGAATTTAATCCATTTGGTCCAATAACATTTGGAAAGTCTAGAAGAGCCATAAGATTACATTTTTTGTGTCCTAATTCAAGCTAGCTGAGCGCTAAACCGGAAGTTAGCGGCCGGCTTCTTCTTCGTTGGATTTCAACAGCAGTTGGAGCGCCGAAGTCTCTGCCGCACTTGCTCTCTGGCACTATAACACGGAAGTAAGCCGCCGCATAATCTGGAAGATCTCAGTGTTTTTACACAGACACAAATTGCGCGTTTTTGCTTCATGCACCTTTGAGCAACTTCTCATAGGAATGAATGGAGGCTCCGCCCCCTACGCTGTATACAGTTCTTCTTAGTACATCCATGCTCAGCTGTGCAATGAGCTAACTGTTGGACACCTGGATGTCACCATGTTTACATGTTTCAAACATTCAATACCTCCAGCTTTTAATTTGCTCCTTTTCTTTGTTTTATATTATAGTAAACTGAATGTCTGAGGTTCTGGACTGGTACTTTTGATGACATCACCTCGGGCTCTGGAAAACTGTGATGGGCAATTTTCTGAGTAACTGGAAGATTAATTAATGATAATAATCATCAGTTGCACTGCTTTAAGTGTTTTGGCATATTAGCATTTTAACTTGTGGGAATTGATCCCAAGCGAACAGCTGTACAGGGCTTGAGTTGTGTCTTGAAAGTTAGTCTGACCCTTGGAACGATGCATTTTAAATGGCATTAACAGTGATTTATGTTGTCATGTATAGACGTTAACTGCTAGCATGACTAAAACATTCACTGCAACTACTAATATAGATTGAACTTATTAGCTTAACTCTCATACAGTGGGCCCAACAGGGTAAAACATGCCGTTTCCAGTAAGTAAGACCCAGCAGAGTGATTGTTTGCCCAAATTAAAGTCTGCTGTGGAAGCAGAGAGAAAACCATAAATTTTAACTCCGGAGTAGCAAACAAAAATGTGGCAAACAAGTTTTCTCCATTTGGAGAGCGTCAGACTCACTAATCAGCCGCATAGTTTACCTTTATATTGTTTGGAGAAACTGGGATTGCAACAGTGCAGATGTCTGCTGGCTGGCAAATAAAAACAGAATCTGTTTATATAAAACAGTCAATAAGTCTGAATCCATTCATATTTCTTTATGCATGGCAGCTGTAACACGGTTGCTGTCCAAATTCTCAGAGTGATTTATGTTTAATGTCTCACCATATTCAAAGGTCTCATTCCACTTCCATGTCGTGCTCTAAATTCTGTTTGACCCTAGCCCATTTCTTTCTCGACAGTTTAAACCCCTTCATAAATTGGGGTTTGGAGATTAGAGGACAAACTTCATTGTGCATCGATTAAACAAACAGAATTAATGAAATACTACAATGATTTACACAGCTGCCGGGTTTAAAAGCAGCATTAAGCTCACTTTTAGCTGCAGAAGAATAACTTCCAATATCCCCAGTGAGAGGAGTCTGTTGAAATCGGTCTGCAGGACAAACTGTAATGTCCCTAATGTGGCTCAGAGAGCTATTCTGTGGGTTTGACAACATTCCAACGTCTGCAATTAAGGCTCATCTCTTCGCCCACAAAATACAACACGGGTCAGCAACAACTGGTTTTATGTGCATGTCATGGTGTAAAGACATGCTGTATGATTAAGTTGAGGATGGCACGGAGGAGTCAAAGATTCTGGTTCTCACGGGCAAACCCATGAAGGCCCCCCTTTGGCCCCCTGAAGCATTAATGATGCTCTGTCGTTAACTCTGATGAACGGAAGTGATCTGGCGTACACAAGCCGCGTTGCATGGGAACCCTTGTTACGGGAAATCAGTTTCTCTTCAATGGGTTTCCCTGTTAATGGTTCCACCTTGGGGGCTGCATGAGTCAGGGCTGACTCACCCGTTCTTGTATGTACAGCTAATTGGTCGCAGGAATAAGAGCAGTTATGACAGAAGTATTCAGATCCTTTCAGCTGTAAAAGAGGCTCCTTAGAAAGTAATAGTCCACCATGATTGTACTTAAAACCTTTCTGGACACTTGAGGGCAGCAGAAACAAGCCGTTAACACAAAAGTGCAAGCGTCTTTTAAGTTTAAATGGTGAATTTGTTGGCAAAATGTTGGCAAAATGTGCAGATGCAGCACTTACAGAGCAACATTATCATACATTTGAAGCTGCGTTTGTGTCACTTGATGAATGTAAGGCCAACATTCACTCTCTTTTAGCTCCGTTTTGGTTTCTACCCAGTTCCAAGGTTTTTTTTGTGGCCAAATATTTCCTCACTCGAACCGAGGGTCTAAGGACAGAGCGTGTCGCTCACTGATGATGATGATAAATTTGGGCTACACAAATAAAATTTGATTTGATTTGATTTGATTTGATTCTGAAATAGCTGCCTCTTTAGCTGCTAAATGCTCAACTATGTCCCCCAGCTAATGCACAATGGGTCTTTCTATTGCTTTATTCACTGTAGTTACAGGCAAATACTTTACTACTTTACTTCACTTTATACTTTATGGATCCCCGAGGGACATTGCCTGGTATACAGGTAAATACAGGTTTGTTTGTTGACAATTTTCCACATGGAGTAAAAAAGCATTTGACTGAGACTGAGATGTGTTTCGAGTGAGATAATTATTGACCTGGCAGTGTGTTACAAGACGACAGTGTTTTCTAATTGACCTCAAACCCATTTTTAGCCTTTATGTGGTACAATTTAATACAATGTTGTGTTCTCAGCTTGTTTCAGTGCCCTCATGCAAGTGGTCAAAAATAAAAAATAAAATAATGCCGTTTTAAGTGCTGCACTTGCTTTCCAAACCAGAAAGCAATAATGTACATTTCTCACAGAGCGTGCCATCAGTGGCTTTCTGTTGTTGGACTGTGAAGGACTCACTTTGGAAACATTTTGCAGCTACAGAGTAGGTGGACGGTTTCATCAGGAAGGAATGTTTTTCAGGGGAAGAAAAGGTTAAGACCAATTTCAGGCCTGCGTGTTGCTACTGCTTATTTGGCCAAAACATCTGTAATAGCAAGAAATGTAGGCCATGGCAGCTGGGAAGCCGGCGGCCCAGAGGATGCGAGGTGCAGCATTATGAGGACCCTCTATCCAAAACCTGAGTTTCGGCTGATATTGTTGACAAGCATCATTAATGTCCCACTTGGTTTCCCCTTGCACGGATCGAGTAATGTGCTGTTCTCTGCAATATGTGCTGCATTGTACTTTGACATTTGAATATGTGAGCACAATGCACGGCACAGCAGATTTTAACTCATCTGCTGTGAAGGCTACTGAAGGGAAAAAGCAGTACATTTCAGGATATTCATAATCAGTATGATGAGAATATGTTCAGTATCATGTCAGAGCCAGTGTAAATATAAGATGGGTGTGTGTCTAAAGCTTCGGTCTGGGTTATTGTACTCAGATGTCTGAAAAAAACAGCCCAGCCTCTTGTTCTCTACGAAGAGAAACATTTGGATATCCTCAGGTAGCACATGGCCGAGGGTGTGACTGAGGCTCATTTCTGCTGCTGAAGATATCAGTTGGATTCGCTTAAGAAGCCTCACCTACACAAGTTTTACTCCACAGACATAAATCTCATGTACTTTTCAAACATGGCAGAAAAAGAAAAGAGCAAACTCACACCAGAGAAAAATAACTCTAAAGAAAATTCTGCTTTATTGTAGCTCGAGTCTTATTTTGAAGGTTTTGGACATTTTAAGTTGTGCGAGTGGCACGGCTGTAAGGTTGGCGATGTTGGTTTGATGGTCGGTCTGCTGGTCAACCACTTTGGTCCAGACTGAAATATCTCAACAACTACTGAAAGGATTGCCATGAAGTTTGGTACAGACATTTACAGTCTTCAGAGGATGAATCCTACTGAGTTTTCCTCCATTAGGTTGACCTTTGCGGTCTGGAGTGAAACGTCTCCACGATTGGATAGATTGCTAAAACATTTGATCCTTAGTACCCTCAGGATGAATTGTTCTTTTTTCCCCCAATTATTATATTATTTATTATTATACATTGTACTAACCTAAGTAATTGCTGGGATATGGGAACCTGGTGATAGTTTATCCAGATTATCATAACCACTTTATCTGGTGGTAAAACCAAAAGGAAGCACATCAGAAATGATGGTAGTATTCCCTCATTGCACAGGGAAAGGCTGCACAACTCCAGCAGACGCCGAAGCTCAAAGTTGAACCAAAAGCCTGAATTATCATTCACGTTTGTTTTCCTCTTCCAAGTAAGTTTGGCAAACCTGGAGGTTAGCTTCAAATTTGACTTTGTGTTTCTCGCTCGCTCTGACTTCTCCCTCAGTGAGCAGCGAGTGTTATTGCTACCATTAGAGCTGATGGCCAGAACTATCTAAATACATTGCAATAAATCAGAATTGTCTTTAAAAGAGTTGAAAATTACACCTGAGTAGTTGCAGTTTTCAGTTTGTAAATGTCTGCAGTGATCCATCTGACCCACACTTTCCACTGAACCATTTCGATGTCAAACAACTGCCTGTTTCCACATGTGTCTCCTTCACTCAGTCCTCTTTTGGCAGAGACCAGACAGACACCATAATACCAGATTTTATTAGATCTTGCTGTCAAAACCTCAGATCTAACTGTGGTTTGAAGGCCAAACCGGGCCCATAATTGATCAGGAGTTGTGCTTCTCTCTAACTGATTCCTTCTCGGGTGGTTGGTATAGCACCACAAAGACCTACACCTAAGATAGGACAACAGATGCCTGCAAGAAGTGATCTCACATTGGATTAGATCAGAGCCATCTGATGCCACCCAGACTGATACGACTGATTCATGCAAAAGCTCCCAAATTGTGAATCTGCATAATTTGACTAATGGCACAGGAAGATTGGAAGCTTTAAATCACGGGCATGCAGTGACTGTGGTGTAAACAGGGAGTAAATAGACCCAATATCCATGTTGTACACCGCATGATAAACTGCTGGTGACAAGGAGAAAGGCGTGCCTGCGCCTTGCATCATAGCTCTATCAGTGTCGATGACTCATGGAAAAGAGAGAAGTCTCAGATGAATAGAAACAACAGCCTAAAGGAGGTGATCCAATCCCGGATGAATTTGCACAAAACCCCTTAATGAGCGAATTTGCATAATTTGAATAATGCTACACCCAGAGTACACATACGTGGCATGGGACGTGGAGCACAGCAATTTTGAGATGAGCTGGCAGGACACTCACCCCACAGGTCTCCAATGATTAATTCTCAGTCATGTGTTGCTGATCATCTGAATATTTCCACAGTACTGTAAAGAAGAATCCTACCATGACTCAGATCTGCATGCAGCTGCGCGACTGAACACATCAAGGAGGGAAGAGGGGGGGAAAAATGGCAAGCATGTACAGAAATATATTGGCTTGTACGATACCCTGCAGAGACACCGCAGCCACAAAGTAATACAGTCAGACCCCCTTCTAATGGAAACGCTACAAGTCACGGGACTGTGGTCAGTGCCCAGATGATTACCACTGATTTAGCGGTGACCCCCAAGCATAAAATGAGTCAGGAAAGAGGCTTGCTCAGATGTATTAGTGCTGGTCTGCAGACCATCTCCCAGTCTGAAAAATTCTGCAGTTTAAATTCGTTTTCCTGGAACAAATACAGAAACAACAAAGGAGCCTGTTTAATCTAGAGCTCCACTTCAACTTAAAGGAAAAGTTTCAATGGGCGCACTCGCTTTGTTGTCCAGAGCTACATGAGAAGATCAATCCCACCCTCCAGATGTCTCCACCGGTTGCCTGGCAACCTCAAGGTGACGACCAGAATCCAGGGAATCAATGCCCCCAGGGTCATGATCCTGCAGCACATAACCCCCCATAAAACCACAACGTGTTATTTTTAGACTGGTTTTAGTTCAGTAAGATATGCAGTCAGTGTGAGCTGTAGAGGCGCCGATAGGCAGAGTTTTTGATCCCACTTTTTTCTCTTGTCTTCAGGCTCGGCTAAGCTAAACATCCGGTGCAAACGTCACAGATACAAGAGACGAAGAGCTTCATAAAATGCCTCATGTGTTGTCACTTGAGTCTGCATGAGTTGGGAATGGGGACCAGAGATGTGGAGTTAAAAAAAAGGAAAACTAAGCAGACCTCTGTAGCCAGCTCCTTGAGGCTCCATAAGCCACGAACCAGCACAATACACCAGCATCTAAGCCAGAACTATTAGCAGTCCAGTTGCATTGTGGGTAATGCAGGTCACAGGTTTTGTCAAGGAAGAAGAATGTGGAATAAATCAAATGATATTTCTGGTTCTTTGACCATTCAGAATAAGTCAATCTCCATGTTGCAGGAATGTAATGTTAAATCATCATAATCATTTCTGCCCAAAAAAAAAAAAATGGAGGCCCATCAGAAAGTTTCAGAGCTGCTGCTTTAATCACAGCTCTGTTAAACCAGACACAAACACAAACTCAATGCAGAGTCATCGCTCCAAAATCGATGACTAACTGGCCACGTGCACTGGCCCGGCACAGACTTCTGAATGTGGAAGAGAGGGCTCTGAACGGCGTCCACTCGGGAAAAATATACAGTAACTCTGTACATTCAGGAATTACACTTTAGTCTTTGAGACTGTGCATCCCTCCCTCTTAATTTAAAATTCATTTTCGAAGTGTTTCTTATGCTCGGCTTCCGCGATTGATTGCAGCTGTCCAGCAATTCGTACCATATGTGAGGAGCTTTGTGTAAATATTGTACCACGGGAAGCCTGCTTTACATTTCAATTACTACATTTATACAGTCAGCAAACATGATACGCAGGAAAAATGGCAGAAACCCGACTCTGCCCGCCATGAGCACAGTTTATCAGGAATATTTCATCAGATGTTACAGCGTTGGGAGGTCACCGCACTGCTCTGGCACACTTTGGAACAATGATTGGCCATCGTTGTGCTCAATGTCCTGCTTCGTGTGAGTCCCTGTGCAGTCACAGGAGGCTGTTAAATTAGATTTTGTCAATTTGCAATGCTGTGTGGCACAAGAACATTTGGAGTCTTGTTTAATACTGGAGCATTTCCATTTGCACAGGCTCAGATAAATATTTCACTAAATGTACAAAAATGTTTATGTGCGCTCATGTCATTTTTGTTTAAAACGTTGTCATGGCTAATAGACTAAAGAAGAGTTTGATTGTTATCAGATTGTGGAACTGAATACATTTTAAGCACTTTATTTTTCATTTACCACGATTCATTACAGTATATGCTGCCTGCATGCATGTGAAACACACAGTACTTCACCACAGTATGTCGTGCCCAGTGAATTATCTCTGGCACTTGAGGCAAAGTATTAGAAGCCAAGGCAGTCAGAAACACTAGAGTACCTTCAGGAGGGTTTTGGCGTTGAAACCGTCAAACATCTTGGCAAGTAGTGGAGGAATTACAAATGCTACGCAAGATGAATATACAGTAAGTGTCGTGATTCTCTTAGTTTTGGCTCTTCTTTGTCCATGCTGCCATTTTAAAAGATGCTTCGGTGCAGTCTGGCCTTTGGTATGACGGATTGCAGGGTACCAGTAAGAGCAGGGGTGGTAACACATCAATGACATCATTGTGTAGTGAAGATACAGCTGCAGTGATATAGGAGATTGGCCACAGCAGCCTGTAAGTCGTATAAAATAAGAAACCCTTTCGAAAATGAACAGTGACCTGAAGGCTTTAAAAATAATTGATGTTACCGAAGCCAGGCTGCACTTATTGAGCAGTTTATAGATAAAATTACCAAATGGGAATGTTGGTTTTATGGCTAAAGTATTAATTAAATACCTGACAAATCAAAGTAATTCACTAGCAATTTCCTGCAGATTATTTGGGATTCTGTAAATCCAATATTTGGTGTGGGAATCTTTGCAAATCTAACAACTTGATCTGATTTTCAGGCTCTTGCTCCAGTGCACCACATAACAAACTAGTCACCTTTATTTTTGCTCTAAAAAATTGCAGTATGAAACACAACTGGCACTAAAGCTAACTCTTGAAACCGAAGGAGTGTGGGAGTATGCAGCTTTTTTATTTCATGAATGGCTGCATATACTGTATAAAGCACTTTTATCCAAACCACCCACCCTGTGATTAGTGGATGAACTGCTCTACCTCATGAACCACAGCCGCCTCAAGACTAAGTCACGCAAACGGCTCTGTGGGGCTGGACCTGAGCTAAAAGCTAACAATAGTGTGGCACCGTGCTCACGATGACGGTGCCAACATGTTGATGTTAAGGCGGCTCCTTATGGTTCATCTGGACTAACTTTACAAGACAAAGCTGAAGTATTTTTCTGTGAACATAGAAAATATTACATCATTTAATGTTTAATGTTGGCGAAGTGAAGCACTGAACTTCAGCTCTGGAAAACCAAAGAACACTGCAGCACTTGACAAAACTTTCAGCAAACTCTAATGGATGAAGATGATGACTCACAGCTTAATTAATATCTGAAAACTTCATCCCTAGTGCCATGATGTCAGCAAAACAAAAAAGGTAACTGCATTGACCTGGAAACATGCAACAAATGCAATGAATGTGTAGCTTACTGACCACCAGCTACTGGAATTTATAGGTCCCCTCATCAGTGTGTTTGGTCTTTCCTTTTACAAACGCATATGCACTTCTCTGCAACAATAGTGTACGGGTAAACGATCCTCATCCACAGCACTGTGCAAGTGTTCAGAACTTAATTAAGATATGAGCTGAGTCATCATCATTAACAGTAAATAACGAACAAAAATACTTCAACTTTGTCTTACAGAGTTAGTTATGGGTGTATTAAATCCAAAATGAACCCAGCACTAGATGTTATCTTGTATATTTAATTACTTGATAATGTGTACTTACATTTTCCCAAATCTGTAATTTCACTTGATGCTTTTCATTTGGTCGCCTGTCATGACATCTCGCAGGGAAACATGATGACTAAACATCATGTGAGTAAAAAACTTTAACACATTATCTCGTCACCAGATAGATTTCGTGGTTGTTTAACAATGAAGACAACAACTCCCACGACCTCTTTGGGTTTTCATCAAACTACGTCTTTTGTTTTGTTTTCGTGTTTCTTTTGTTTTCATAATTTTTGAGAAACCCCTAAAATGTCAGAAACCACATACTGTTCCTTTAACAATGAGAAAACATCATTATGGAGTACCAATATTTTTTTGAGTAAATTGTTTCAGGATCATAGAAGTGTTGCAATTGTTATGTGACTCTACTGTATTTTCCCCCAAACCCATCCAATGTTATCATGTAGCAGTCCTTTTTTATGGCCTTACACAACCGGAGATTACACAGAAACACTAAGCTCTGTGCTGGTAATGATACAGCAAAGTATGTTCCAGCTGACAAAGCTCCATCATCTCACAGGATATCGTCATATAACCCTATTTCATTCTTAACCACCTGCACAAATTTGACACTTGAATGAATTACCCATTAAATAGCGGGCGGAAAGTAGAAAGATGTATCAAGAACACTTTGTGTGTCACTTATACCCTCACATGTGGCTTGAAAACTGTACAATTTATGACCATATTTGATATGTCGTGATAACCAGGGGTATGTTATTTTAATCAAAACATCAAAATGCTCTTTCCAAATGGAAATTGTGGGCCAAAACCTAAACCCAGCATGAAAATAATATGATCTCGATACCTTTGCTGCTTCCTGAGGATTACTTTAAATTGGAGTAAAAGCATCGCATGACTGATGACAACCTGTTTACAACCTGGAAGCACATGTTCAATCAATTGCCGATATTGCCTTCCCGCGTTACACACACACGAGCTGAGTCCTCGTCACTTAGTAACAACACAGTTGGTATTAATGGCTCGCGGTGCGTTCTCATGACATTTCGAAACCAGAGAGGAAGGATGACATCGCAACCGTTTCAATCTTTCTGTCCAAGTTCGTAACGTCTGAATGTAGATTAATAAGTCAGCATGGAATGACTGACTGTTTGGTCTAATCTCACAATGCCGTCTCTGTTAGAAAACTCTTAAGTGCAAGAGGCAGTCTCTTCTCCTCTTGAATCCAGGCCAGGGCAGCGAAGGGAAGCTCCACGTACGGTACGGCAGTGAAAAACTAACATAAACTCCACAGTTCATATCACTTATCAGCTCGTTGGTAGGAGCATGTTTCTCCGTGGGGGTTACCGCTGCTTTGTGCAGGGACGGACAATGCTTCCTTGTTGAGTCGGCTGTGCCTGTCAAAATGAGTGAAAGCTTTTATGGATGCAATCATAATATTTTCAAGTTGCCTTGCAGAAGGGGACGTTTTTGGCCTCCCTCAACCTGTGTGGCATTGGTGGTTTTTTCATGGGAGCGGAGCTGCCGGTTGGTACGGGTGAAGCCCCTCAGCTCCCAGCGGGGGAACGGTCTCCATGGTTCACAGTCAGGCTGCTCTCTCCCGTCCTGGATGCTTTCGAATTCATGGGATAAACGCAAAACATTCGTCCAGCCAAAAGGATGTCGGAGCAAGGCTGACGGTTTCATAAAAGTAATAAATCCCGGCAGCAAAACTGAGCAGGATTTCCATTATTAATATGTCCACATGCCTGCTGCGGTGCCCATGTTAAATCATTTGCTGTAATGGGATAAACATGACTGGGCGCCGGTTTCACACAAGGCCTGATTCAGAAACAATCTGTTGCCGTGAACCTCTCCGCAAAGGTTAGTCTGTCTGGCTCGTGGCCTTGGCTCATGCACCTGCAACTTTATGACCAGCAGGCTGTTTAAAAACGTGCATCGCTACAGTTTCTTGTTGTTTCCTGAGAGGGGTGGATGGGCCGAAATAAAACGAGAAAGAAGTCAGGAGCTGCTTTTGTACATCATTTGCTTTGATTGATTTGTTTAAAGAGCTGCATTGGTTTCCCATGAAACATTTTTTAATGTATTACCCCATCCAAAATAAAAACACCTGCACTTCGCTCACAACATTATCAATCGCATATGTCATATAAATAAGGCTTCTATCTCCAATTTTGGTGTTTTTCCTTTTCTCACTTGAATATAAAAACATCCATGGTTGATAATGTGTTGAATGTAGTTCAGGACGCACAGGCCGAGGCCACCTCTGTAGGATTTCAAAAACCGTTTTTGGTCATAAATATGAAAACAGCCGGCCTTTTCCTTCATCCCTGAAGCCATAAAGTGTTTTGAAGCTGCATGACTTTCTCCTGTCAACACTGAGTTGTTGTTTTACCTTGCAGAACCTTTGTAGCATGAACAGCAACTCCTCTTTTATCCTCCCTGTCTGGGATGGGTTTGAGAGGAACTTAACTGGTATCCTAGAGGTCAGAGACCAGATGGTGAAGTGACTGAAGGACAATAAGCCTCGGATCCCCATCATACCTGAAAAAGTCGGGGTTATCCTCGTCCCCTTCTCCTTTGATTAATAACGTTGGATGCATGTGGTGATGAAAGTCCTTCAGGGCAATGCTTTTAACAAAAGGAACCAAACAAATGCCAGTTTGATGTTGCACAGACTAGATAATAGCAGTGAGAGTTATAGCAGGAGACAGGAGACACATTAGAGAAAATGTTTCAATCCCTTGCCGTTGGGGGAACACGTGCGCTTCCAGAGCAAGGATTTCAAGAAAATAGGTCCCCCTGAAAGAGTTATTTGCGGTACACATGATTAAAGATTTTTCAAAGAGACATTAATCATATTTAAAATTCTCTTAAGGGGGTAATTTTGTTTGGGGTATCTGAATATTCAAAGCTTTTATAAGACAGTTTCGTGTTCCTGATTAGTTCCTCTTGGCAAACAACACGATCATCAAGACTCTTCATCATCAAGACCATTGTTTGCATTCTGTGGCATTGAGGCTTATTG
>JBCAUF010000790.1:2734216-2747949 GCA_038406115.1 Haemulon aurolineatum | reverse complement strand
GATTCTTAGATTAATCGCGATTCGGCCGTGGAAGAATCGAGAACGATTCGCAAACATCCAAATTCCGATTATTTAAAAATGCCGAGTAAAGCGGAACTAAAGTACAGTGAGCGCGGTCTTCGAGACGCTATGGGGAACGGAGCGAGAGCACACATCCGCAGCACACTCCTCCAGAAAAAAAACAACAACAACCTGCATGGCTGAGAGAACAGCAAAAGACAATAACTATTAAATAAATATAAATATGGACAAAAGCTACGTTGTGTGCAAGATTTGTCACGCTAAAATAAAATACGTCATCCCATCCTGACGCTATTTGAGAGCAAAATGAGAGATTTGAGTATTTATTTACTGTTTTGAGCTGTTGGGACTGAAGTAGTCGTTCATTTAAGCCTGAGAGCATTTTTGTTTTATTTGTAACATGAAACACTAAAAGCAGCAAAAAGCACCTTGAGCTGTACACTAAAGTGCATTTCCATTCCAACGGATGTTTCCATAAAAGTTAATAAAATATAATGGAAATTAATTTAACTCTTTGTTTCTTATTACAAATGCACTGTTTTTTGAACTGCAAGTGATGAATGCTCATTCAGTGAGACAAAAAGAAATGTGGAAAAAGTGCATCAATATACATAAATTAAAAATGCATCAATAATCGTTTTATAATCGAATCGTAGCCTCTGAATCGTAATCGTAATCGAATCGTGAGGTGCCCCAACATTCCCACCCCTGATCTTTCGCGTCTCTCTCGGCGTCTCACGTCTCACCGCGTCGTGCAGCCGCGGGACGTGCCTTCTCAGCCTTCTCAGCCTCCCGGGGCTCCCCGATATCACATAACCCCCGGCAGCTGTTTCTCCCCAAACCTGCTGTCCGACGTGTTAACAGTTCAGATCTATCTTGTTACATCGCGTGGGCTGACAGATTTAGTCATCAAGGAACACTATCCCCCGGCAGGTATGCAAATATATGTAAATGACAGTTGTTTCGAATACTTTCTGGTCAGGGCGAGACATTCTTAAGATTCATTCGACGGCGGCTGCAGAAGAACGGGGTCAGCGTCGCAGCTGAGCATGTCGTCTGTTTCCGATTCTTAAATTTCCTCCGAATGCCGTACCTGTAATAGTAAGACAAACAAACCCAGAGCAGTTTGTTGTGCACAAAATAGCCTCCATCCCCGTCTTCTTTTTTGGGTTAGGGTTAGTGACTCAACAGGAGAGGAATGCTCTCCAAGAGTGCTGACAAATGCCAGCATCTCCTCCACACGGGCTCTGCAGGAATCTGGCGAAAGCCCCGCGGGGGGAAGAGCGTCAGGGTCGATGATGTGGACGACTCGGCCTCGGTGTCGCCTCGCGTGGCCGCGGCTCAGGCCGGGGGGCCGGGGGGGACGGGGGAGAGGTGGCGGTTCGGGATATGGCGAGGAAATATGTGCCTAAATCTGGCAGCGCACAATCTGGCCCACCGCTCTACGACAAATGACATCATTTTGCCATGGAAAGAGAGCTGGTGGAAATTTGCAGCGGGAAGTCAGCTGCCTACCGGAGGGAGGCTGCCATGCGCTGTGGTTAGAAAAGTATTTTTTCCATTGGCAAATCCCGTCCCCAGACCCTTTATTCTTTTTCTTTCTACTGTAGTTTTGCAAATGTTTCGCTTTTTTACGAAGCTGCATAAATCCGAGAGCCTGTTTTATTCTTTTACATTTTGAAGGAACAGCATGAAGCCACGCAGATGAATTAAAATGTAAGCAATTGAATAAATCACCTAATGAGATAAAAAGCACATCCAGGTCACTGCTCGTGCACATTCATCAGGAGAGACGAGCGTGAGAATCTGAAGTGTCTGCACTCTTATTACCACTATGCCTCAAGACCTCCAATTTATAGATCACTTGTTTGCCAAAACAGATAATGCAATCAAGGCACTACCTCACCTCTGACCACGTCTGAAGACTGTGCTGCGCGCATAATCTTATTTCAGGGGTTAATCTCAGGTCAGTTAGGAAAGCAAACCGCCATGACCCGACACTACTCTCCGGGTAATCACGGCCTCACATCATCAGTATTTACCTCACGCCGAGAACTTATCAACATCATCGCTCGGAGCTCGAGATAAACTCTGGACTTTTGTACACGAGAAATTTCTGCTGCGGCCAGAAAAGTGTTTTGGAAGCAAACGCCACTCATCGCTTACAGTCTGCGTGTTTGATCCAAACTCATGCACACGAGGAGGAGACGGGGGTTCGGTTCCAGACAGGCATGCTCCCTCAATCAGTAAAGAAAATACTGGACCCTTGTGGTACCATGTTTCCACGAGGCGGTTTTGCCCCAGAGAAGCTGCGCTGGAGTCGCTGAGCTCTGAGGCGGTACGGATAAGTCCGAGCTAAGTCCCGGTGATAACCCTGTCTCCAAGACGGAGGGTATTCTCCATGGGAACACATCAGACTGATGCTATTCAGATAACTGCTTTTCTTTTTGTTTTTTTCATCCCATGAGCAGCCATTACAATATGGGATAAAGTAGCTGGCGTCAGTGCACCTCGTTTCACACAAGGCGACTGAATCCGTCGGGGAGCTCAAAGCGTCCGAGCCACATGAGGATTCCTCCCCGCTTTAATTGAATCTAAAAAACACCATTACCATTTCATTAAAGGCAGCACACTCCCCTCAGATCTGGGAACGACACAGTTGGGGCAGCGACAACCAAGACAGAGCCCTCTGTTTGATATTTCACAATAATCCCGCAGAACTTAAAGTGCTTGTTAAACGGGCGGTGGGAATGACATCCAACTCCGTCTGCTAATATTTCATCGCCGCATCTGAGCTCAGATCTGAGCGCTCTGCGTCGGGCGCGGATCACGTTCGGAGAACATGGGAGAACCCAGAATAACCCCCCGAAAGAAGCGGCGTCCAAAATAACAAGCTTTCAGGACCCTGAGACTAAACCAGGACCAGCTGACCATCTGTCGCCTCCATCCTGCAGACCCACAGACAGTTTCCCCGTAAGCCTCTCAGCCCAGAAAGTATTGTCTAGCATAAACATATGGCCGGGTCTAAGCACCTTATTAGTGTACATTACCAGCAGACAAATCACATTAACCTCGTGGAAGGTGCCGTGGACATACTTTCAGAACCGGAGGGGGTACAAATACATGTGTTAATGACGATTAAGCTATCTGTTTTTTGAGCGCTGCAGCTGCTCCGAGGGCGCGCTCCGCTGCGACGGCCTCGCGGGGGGCTGATCTGAAGGAAACAGCAGCACCCACCTCCTGGGAAAGGCTGCGAGTTGCTCAGTTTAAGCCGCGCTAAGAAGTGGGTTTGAGTGTCTCTGCGGGCACAAGAGATAATCTCTTCCTTCAATACATATTGGCTGATGTTTTATCGATAAACAGGCAAACAAGGACGGAGCTGGGATGTCCAAACAACCGGGTTCATTAAACCGGGAAGTCCAGGACAGGTTGACTTAGGGAAGACGGATGAATGTGTAAATTTATGAGACAGCCCATCTGTAGCCTGAAGCTTAAGGCTAAACGGTTAATTACGGTTTATGGACTGCGGCTAGATTGTGCTCTTAAGGGACAGCGTAAATAAAACACATCATTACTCAGAGACGGGGGGAGAGAATTGGCCGCCATCGAGGCAAAATTGACATTTTTCTGCCTCTGAGAACCTGTTGCTTTGCGACAAAGCTTCTTTTAATGCGACCCCGTCCAGCACTGGTGAATGGCCCCGGAGAAGCCTGAGTGCAGGGTGCGAGCTGTCCCACCGCACCGTCTGCCAAACATAACAGAGTAAACAGAGGTTTTCTCACAGTTAACGAGCGGCAGAGTGAAAGGGATATCTCAGCACAACACTCAAAAGCGACTATCCGGTACAAGGGGGAAGGAATATTTCTAATAATACAGCAATCTCAGAGGCATTCGTCAAATTAAACCTAAAATGTTATACAGCTTGCCAGTTATTTATGGAGTGCTGCGTCGGAATGCTTTTGCATAATTTCTTCCCCATATGTCACGGATAGGGTTTGGCGGTTTGCAGCCAGTCGAAGGAAAGCGTATCGACAGACACAAAGTGCTGCTTTCTCTCATATTTTGGGGCCTGCGGTGAAATTTAATAAAGTGATTTGCCTTTTGTGTTTTTTATTACAATGGCGCTTTTATTTGCCGTGTTGTTGAATATTTGGAAATCCCTATTTAGCGTTTTGCATCTGTGGACCATTTAGCGACTGTTTTCCATTGGACGGTGACGCAGCAGCACCAACAGATCATAACCAGCGTGAGAGGTGGAAAACACACGCTGGCGGTGTGTAACCCGCTCATAACACGGCTCTATAATGTTCATACATGGGCTGTATAAATCTGAAATATGACTTTGGAGAAGTGTTTAAGAGTGAAAGCATGCACACACACATCACACACATCACAGAACATGCAGAGGGTTATTCAAATGGCGAGGCGAGCCGTGCACATCTACAGCTAGTTATGATATAATTAGCTTGGTGAGAACGCGTTGTGCTAACCGGGCTCCTAAGAGAAACAGAACAAATAAACATCATTAAAAAGTGGATCTTGCCAGGCTGAGGCACTAATCATCCAGCCCACACCACCTTTTTAAAGCCCCCCATTACTTACCCGAGCTATTTACACAAACATTCGAATCCAGCGATTGTTAAAAGTGTAACAGGGAGTGGAAAAGAGAAAACAGGCGATAGGAAAAAACTCTGCAAGACCACATTGTTACTGCAGAGTTTTTTAAGAGCTGATCCAGAATGTTACTGCTCTGTTAAAGTTCATTTGAGGAACCTGATATTTTATTTGGCGAAGTCTTGTGTTGCCACTAGACTGTAGACTGGCTGAAACCTTCAGAAATGGACCCCATTAAAGATTTATTGTGGCAAGCGCTGGACAGTGATCTCGCGCCGCCCCGGCTGCGTTTTAACACGGCGTTATCAGCGTTCGCACAGGACTTCACTGTACATTTCTGTTTGTCTAATATGCCAGAGATGGATGGACGTATGCTCGGGCTGAAGCTTGCTTAGCATTCTTGCTCAAAAGCTGATGACAGACTGAAGACTGACAGATCATTATTCAACTAATCAAGTCAGGGGAAAAGAAAAACTCCTGCAGACTGGAGGGTTTATGCACAAGAGTCATGGGAGCCGTTTAAGGGAATAAAAGATCCTGCTTTTAAATAGGGATGGTCATTAAAATTCTTTATCTGCTAAGCAGTCGTTTAGCCTCCCAAAAACTTCCCCCTCACCCACCAGCCAAAAGGCCACATACAAACGGCGCGGCACTATGGAGCGACGTGCTGGAGGCATGTGAAAGACGTGGGATTTCTATGCAGCCGTGTCCGCCGTAATGGGCATGGGCCGAGGGATTTACTGTGCCTTCTCTTTAATAAATGTGACCAAACACGGTGCATGTCAATGCAGCCCGAGGACGCTCTCACCACCACACGCAGCCTCGCATGGACTCGAGAAGGCAACAGGCATGAAAACGCAAAGGCACACAAGAAACAAAAAAGGGCGTGCGTGCGGACACAGGCACGCCACTGTCACACAAACAAAGTTTATCTCCTCAATTTAATCAAAATTTTCCATCAAATCTGGTCAATTGTGATTTGATTTCGGTCTAATCCGATTTTGCAGCACACTGAGAGCGAGGCATGCCGGAGTGATGATGCCGAAAACCAAGAGAGACTCAGAACATGAAGTGTGAAATGACATAATCAAATCCATAAAAGTCAAATCACATCAGTACGCACTCATCCTCAGTGAGAGCGACGATTATCCACATGAACTCAACAATAACAAACATCTAATTTACGACTCAAGCAGACTTTGATTAATAACTTTGCACCACGTTGACCTGACCCCTGAAAGTCCTTCTTGTTTTTGACGACTTGATATTTAATGGAAGGCTGTTGCAGATTAAAAAAAACTGGCAACATTATTTGCTTATTGAGGTTTTCATTCATCTTCATACAAGTCGTTAAGTTTAAGAATGGAGAGAACGCTATCAAACTTCTCAGTACTTACAAGCGGCCAATCAGCTGCTAAATCCTTCACCTGAGCGGCTGCCAGATGCATAAAAATATGTTTTCTATTCTACCACAGATGTCCATTTAAAGCCATTCCATAAACACTGAGAAAAGCATTTTACTGTGTGGCTCTGCTGGAAATCTTATTGTTTCACATTCTTCCACGGGGGCATAACTTGTACGTTGCTAAGCAGTGGCTTACAAATCTGATTTTCCTGCAGCCGATCCCAGATGTTGGCCCGGTGTTAAGATCAGCCTCAGACCCTGCAGCCCCCGCTGTCTCCTGCTATCTGCACAACTGGATGACTCAAAAAATGCTGCAAACAGCTTTCCATAAACAAGGAGGAGGGAGAGAGAAAAATAGGAGAAACATCCCAGGTCTGATCTGTAAGTTTCCTCTCAACAAGACGCCTTGTAAAACACCTTTGAGCAGCTTGTATCGATGCCACATTTCAGGGGGGCTGTGCTAAGATTTTCAAATAACGGCAGACGTTTGCCAAATTCTGCCGTTCTCCCGAGCCAGAGCCCATTATGGGAACCAGCACCCGGTGAGCTCTTTTGTTTCCATCCATTGCATGACAGATTTCAGTCAGCGCGGCTGCAGGGAGGGGTCCCGAAGCTCCGCTCGGGCTGCGATTAATGAGTTTACCTCCGCTGAAATGACTGAAAAAACGTCCCAGGAGGACGGACCGCCGTAGCACGACGCAGCAGAGCCACGAAGCGCCGCCTGAACGCAGGAGAAGTCAGTCGATGATTCATTCAGAGAAAAAGTTTTTTAAAAAAGCCGAAAAGTTGGAGCAGATTTGTCTGATCATAAGTCATTCGGCACTTGTGTTAAGACACACAATGATCTCTTCTGCTCATGATGGAGCGTTTAAGGCAACAGTGGCTGCTGCAGGACTCTCACTTCACTTTCAAATAAATAGAAAATAT
This sequence comes from Haemulon aurolineatum, assembly GCA_038406115.1. Lineage (NCBI taxonomy): Eukaryota > Metazoa > Chordata > Actinopteri > Lutjaniformes > Haemulidae > Haemulon > Haemulon aurolineatum. The sequence goes on along the minus strand of JBCAUF010000790.1, from coordinate 2,740,982 downwards.
GACAATACAACATTTTTTTATATATAAACAGATAACTTTAAGTCCTTTTTTGACAGAATAATACTTTTACAGACTGAAGGCTTAGGGTGATGAATCCTCCTGAGTCTTTTTCTCTCTCTCTCTCTGTTACATGGTGTTTTGGAGTGAAAACTAGTCAAACACAGCAGTGCAGGAAGATAAAGGCAGACTTTCACATGTTAAGATGAATGTCTGTGGTTGAAAATGGGTCATGGTAGACAGCAGACTTGGAGACATGTCTGCACCATCCACCTTCAACGTTTCCTGCCAGATAGCGCCTGGGAGAACCATTTCCCCCCACTGTCTCAGCCGAGGCCTCAAAAATGTGAGAAAATGCTTCTGGGTAATTTGGCCTGTACTATGATTATGGGGTTTTTGATATTTTGATATTCTACCCCAAATCCCTCTTTCTGCCTCTTACCGACATTGTACTGAAAACGTCCTGTCAAAATATTTTGGAATTGTTGTCAGGGCTCTAAATATGGACTCCTTGTGAAACATACAAAAAAAAAAAAAAAGGATCGAATCCTAATTAGTATGTTCGCTTGTTGGGCAACTTTGTCCATGTGGCACAAACCTCTGTACAGTATATGAAGCAAGAAAATCTTTACAAAGCTCAAAGAAACTTTTTTCACCTTATGTGGGCTTGATTATCCAAAAATTTTACGCTTTTGTGCAATTTTTAATAAACGTAATGAAAGTGTTGCCTAAAATGTCAGAGTCTCTCCCACAAATATGCAAATAATTCCCTGACTACGAACTGGATATAACACTCAGGAGTGTGTTTATGTTCAAGCATCTGACGTTTCTCAAAAAACTCGACTCCAGCTCTCACCAAAGCCTGTGCACAGTCAAAAATACACAGCGTTATGAACGGTCACATGGTCAGTCCAGGAATGAAACAGAACCACCCTCAGACCATGACGGCCGTGCCAGAGCAGCTCGGGGAAACATATACTTAACTGGGATACCATGTGATTTGGCTGCAACGGGGATACGCATGTACTCCTTTAACTGCACATTAACTGGCCTCTATGCAATAACAAGTTAACCTTTTATCTGGCTATAACAAGCTCTACCGCCGTATCCAAATAAACAGAGGATGCTGTTCAATCGAACCCGCTGAAAGGACTTCTGGGGAATAGGTCAAAAAACACCCACTGTTTTGCAAGCTAAAAACTCCCGAATGTTTAGGTTATTGTGCCACACAAAAAGAGCACTGTGCACACTATGAAATCAAAATGATGTTTGTTGACATTGCCGCTAGATTTTGAAAAAATATTCTTTTTCAGCTCGGTTTTGATGGCTGATTATAAAATATGTTTCTAGCTTTGCTAAAATTCAACAACCTCGGTGTAAGGGCATGTTGCTGTCGTCACCAAATACACCAAATCACGGATGATCAAGTTTAACAAGTTGAATGTGGTGCTAGTTCAGACATAAACAACTGATTTTGGAGCACTATAAACTGAAACAGAATACTGCAGGGCCGGCATAAAATCGTCTTTCAAACATTTCAAGATGGTGTCGGCCACCCCCTCGCAGCTCAATGCCCCCACTGCGGTCTCACCTGAGTCGGTGGCTGTAATCAGCAGGATGTATCTCCCCTGAGCCTCGCGGTCCAGAGTCTGGGTGAGGCTCAGCTGACCGCTGGATGACAGGCTGAAGGCGCCCTCGTCGTTCCCACCGCTGAGCATGTAGCTCAGCTGGCCATTGGCACCTTGGTCGTCGTCTCTGGCGATGACCTGCAGAGCACAGAGACGGGATTTTCAGGAGATTCTGAGGATTAAACTTCTGCTTCTCGCACAAGAAATGTGTTTTTCATTTCCAGCAGAAGATCAACAGTTTGTCTGGAATAAATAGAGGAACTGGAGAGTCCGAGGGAGCTGTTAGCAGCATGGCAGCAGTGATGGAAAGTAAGTACATTTACTCAAATACTGTACTCTTTTTTACTTTATGTCACTTTATACTGCAACACCACATCATTTCAGGGGAAATATTGTGCTTTTACTCAACTGCATGCGTTTGGCTGCTTTAATTTGCAGATAAAAATAATCATATGAAAACATGAGCATAGAAACATACAATGGGTTGTTATGCAGGAAATCAAACCACCTAAAATTGGTAAAGCTGTCTCTCCTGCAGCCAGCTCCACCACTAAATTGGTGCTTACATTTTATGCATCAGCAATAATAATCTAATAGTATAATAAATAGTAATCTAACACTGAAAGAGCCCATTTTGCCTCTTTAATGAGTACTCTTACTTTCATACTTTAATTAGACCTACATTTTGCCTATAATCGTCACATACTTTTGAATGCAGAATTGTTGTGCTGATTTTTTCTTTTACTTGTCTAAAAGTCTTGAATGCCTCCTCCACCACTGAAGGGCAGCATGAAAACTTACAGAGGCACAAACTTCATGCAACTTTTTTCTGTTGTAACGTGTCAAGGTGGGCCTGATTTGAACTACGTTGCACACAATTGGGTGGATAAATCTATACTGCTGCATCACATTAGAATTGCTGATCATATGGTTTACTTGACTTGATATTTCAGTGAATTGACCAAATGTTAAAGTTTAAAAGTGACCTCCCAACAAAAAAAATTCTTGCACTTTAGCAGTTTTACAGTTATTTTCATCCCTGGAAGTATTTTTCATGGAGCATTCTCGCCAGAAAGATGCTGCACGGTTCACACAACCAAATATAGCTGGGAGTGAACCAGTATAACCACCGTCCTCAGCGAGTCTTTCCATTGAAGCAGCTGAGGGCTAATTACCATCATGGTACTGAGCGGCACCATGAAGGTAATTGTTGAGGGAAGGAGGATCATTACTTATTCACTTTGTCTAATCAGACTTTTCCAGGGAATCCACAAAAAGAAACCCAGAGAGTCACAAATGCCTCCACTTTGGGCCACTGTGCGGATTAAGGATAGACCTTCATTTAATGGTTTCTGAGTATGAAACTATTAGTCAGCCCGATTTTTTCCCCTCATACTGCAGCATTTAACTACCACACTTCACTGGTGTGCCCAAATGCATTGTGGGTTCCCCTTCCCTTCCTGCCGTGCGTGCCGCAGACAGACGTAGCCAGGTTAGCATACAGATGTGTGCTCTTGTGTGGCAAAAACCCACCACGTCTGGACCCCTTCCCACCACATAACTGTACCCTCATTTCCTCACAAGGTACACAAGTGAGACAAAATGGAATTGCGCCGTCACTGGAAATAAGTCCTTCCCATCCATTTTTTATATATGGCTCATTTAGTCATCAGGGTGGTTGCAATGTTAATTGCCTTGTCATGCAATTTGGTCCAGTTTCATATTTCGCTGAAATCCTATAAAGCCCTAATTGTGCGGAGCAAATTGCAGTCATATATCATTTCTTTATCATTTCAGTCAGACATTTGTCATGGCATTTAGCAAAATAAGACCACCGTGGTAAGTGGTTTAGTACGCTGATACTGCTCACATACCTGCTCTTATTAAGTTAGTATTACTTCAAATTTGGTTAAGGCATTAGCTTATTTAAGGCCTTAAGAACTGTCATTCAAAACACTGCCGTCTTTTCACTTAGGAGGTCCCGTCTGTGAATGTTAATGACTTCCTAACTACTTAATTTTCAATGAATGTCTTGACAAGGACAAAAAACAAACAGACTGACCTGCAGAATGTTCTTTGGTAGGTTCTCCAGGTTCTCCTGCACGTTCACGGTGTAAGGAGAGAGCTCGAACACGGGCGAGCAGTCGTTGACGTCCAGCAACACGATGTTGACGGTTGCGCTGTCCACCCTGGGGCTGCTGCCTCGGTCGGCGGCTTGGACCACCAGCGAGTAGGACGAGCGCGCCTCCCGGTCCAGCTGCTTGGCCACCGAAATCACCCCCGTGACCGAATCAATCCTGAAGTCAGCGTTGGCGTTGCCTCCCGAGATGGAAAATCGGATCTGCCCGTTGGTGCCCTCGTCCGAATCGCTGGCAAACACCTGGATGACGTCAGTCCCAGTCAAGGTGTTCTCCTCGATCTCGATGTCGTAGATGTTCTGGGAGAAGCTCGGCGTGTTGTCGTTGACGTCCAGAACCAGCATGGTCACATCCATTGTTGAAGACAGAGGAGGTTCACCTTTATCTGTGGCGACCACCGTGAGAGTGTAGTTGGAAAGCTCCTCGCGGTCGAGTTCCCCGACCAACCTGACGTCTCCATCGATGGTGCCGATGCTGAACTTGTTCCCGAAGGGTCCTCTGAGGGAGTACTCGACGTAGCTGTTGGGCCCGCTGTCGGCGTCCGCGGCCTGGGCCTTGAACACCACCGTGTCCACGGGCGTGTTCTCCTGGATGTAGGTCATCCTCTGGGAGGTGAAGGTGGGCGGGCAGTCGTTGACGTCCAGAAGGATCACCGACACCTGGGCGGTGCTGGTGAAGCGGGTCATGGGAGGCGGCGCCAGGTCGTTGACCGTGATCACCAGGTTGTAGAAGGATTGGGTTTCTCTGTCCAAGGCCTTCTTGGTTTGGAGGACTCCTTCCTTGGTAATGGCAAAGTGGCCTTGGGGATCACCAGATGCAATTTTGTAGAGGAGCTGGGCATTTGGACCTGGAAAACATGATGATAATGATTGTTTTCATTATGAAGTAATCTGCAGATTATACTGATTAATTTATTAATCAATAAGTCATTTGCTTATCAAAATAGTCAATTAATTTTCTGTCGATTAAATATTCAACTTATCATTGCAGTTCCAGTCAGAATCTGTACAGATGCCGACAGACAAGTGCTTCAAACCAAAAGCTGCAGGGCAACAACGAAACAGACAAAAGATCCATTCTCCAGGCTCTGCAGGCTAAACGTATTACTTTCCCAGACTGCAGAACTAACTAAACCTGGTGCCAAACTTTAATTTGGGAAAATAGAATCAATATGTGGTGGAGCAGGTACTAAGTGGGATGCTCTCTCTTGGTATATTTTGCACAATTAGACTGAGAGTTGGCGTGTATTTTTAACTATAAATCTTATCAAGTGACAGTCACAGTGCCAAAATAAATTAATCTATAAACTATTTTAGCATGACCTTGTATTAAAAAATAAAAACAGCCCGATAACAAACCGACAGTATGGTATAGTAGAGGTCGAATGTCGATATTTTTGACTGGCATCCATTGTTCCAGATGTGATTGTTAAGTATTCTGTATGCATCTGAATTACGCACTCGTATGCGTTATCAACATCCATTTCCACAAATTGTGTGTGTGCAACAGCTGCTCGTGTTGTCCTCCAAGCTGACGTTCATGTAGTAGGACAGATTACTATCAGAAGAGAAACACCGCAAAACCACTTCCGAAACTGATAGTGCTGATTGTGCAATTTTGGAACCCCCCCCCCGCACGACCAAAAACATTTATTCAAATGAGAAAAGTACGGTGTGACGGAGTGGATGGATGCAGTAAACTATCTAACCTTGAAGTCGGGCCTAATCCGCAGCACTGGGGGTTAAAATGAGCTTAAATTGAGCGTCTGTAATTCAACTCAACGGGGTATTCATGTGGAAAGCGCCAGCACCTTCCCACACCCCAGCATGTATTTACAGTACACAAGTAATCCCTTATCAAAAGCTTGAGTGCTACTTCCATCTGAGTTTAGGCTACGCCGTCTAGAGACAAAGTCTGGGGATCGGGGGTCAGGGCTTAGGAAGTGCTAACAATGGCGGTGTTTTATTTTGACAGTGGAAAGCGGCGGCTATATATCTGAGAGGACGGCGCGGTCAGATTATGTGGACGGTGGAGAAAGAAGCCAGACTCTGGTTGAGAACCAGGCAGCGTATTTCCCAGGAATGTAGGTCACAATAACCACATTAGGCCTGGGTGAAGCGGTAATTACAGCGGAGGAAGAGTAGCGGTGACTGTTCAAATACCGCACGGCACTTCACAGACACGGAACCCACCACCTGAAACGCAGAAATAACTCCGGCCGCTTAATCATACGGTGAAGACGTATTTCATCGAATCAGTCATGCGTTATGCAAAATAAAAACGAAAAATAAAATGCAGGTTTGAGAGCTTCTGTGTAACCAACTGTCATAACAAAATGACAGGCCTACATTAAATTAAGCTGCTATGGCTAACTCGCACTTGATTTACACAGCATGAAAGTACATTACTGCTTAAAACATTCTCACAGATCTGTTTTCTGTAAGTATATTGACATCTCTGGGATACTTGACCAGGGTTTAACTCGATTTAATGGGGATTTAACTTCAATTTAGTCCCCTCCTGAGATATATTTTCCTTGCACTAATACATCTCATCTTGATTCCGCAGTGTTGCTAAATATAGTGTTCTGTTAAAAAACGTTTCTTACTGGTGAAAAGTAGTCATTTGAAATCTGTGCGGAGTCACATCAGTGCCACAACTGCAACGTGTGGTTTTGTTTTTAGATTTTGTCTGAGGAGTGATGTTTACCACTTGTCAAATAGTCGACTTCTCTTATGATTAAATGCAAATATGATAATAAATGTGATGATAGATGCCAGTAGACATGAAGTCGCATGACTTTCAGAACGTTTGCTATTATTCTGTAATTGTGGCTACTTTCATTTCTAAAAACAACTTATTGTTGCTTATTGCCAAGTAATAATAAAAAAGTTTTAGGGAACTCTTTCAAATACATTGGTTTGGGTTATGTTATTATGTGAAAGGTCCAATATTATTCTGTTTTTTTTAACAATTTCACACAGCTGTCAACAACACTGTATT
>JBCAUF010000790.1:2701530-2714777 GCA_038406115.1 Haemulon aurolineatum | reverse complement strand
TGTGTGTGTGTGTGTGTGTGTGTGTGTGTGAGGGTTGGTGTAGAAACCGGCTTTAATCCAAAACAGGACTCGGACTGTTGTGTGAAAAGCCCCAGGCACCCCCTGCAGCCCCTGTTTATGTGAAAGACCCCTGCAAACATTAACTATGGGAGGAGCAGCAGAGTGGGGGTGGGTAGACTGTATGTGTGTGTGTGTGTGTGTGTGTGTGAACCTGGGGGTCACGCAGTAGTCGAACTTGTTGCTGACCTGTGCTCCCGACCGCCACCCAAAGCTTCTGCTGATCAGACCAGAAATAACATTTTGCAGCTCGAGTGATAACTTGGAAAAAACAAAGACGTTCGGATTTCAGCCTGTTGCATTTTGACAACGTTACATATTTGTGATGATTTTACACCAATTTACTTTTAAAATAAATTACTAAACGAGAGTTTGATGAGATAGATGTGAAGCAGAGAAGCGGTTTACACATCCACCTACTGCTACATGTGCTGTGTGGGTTAACCACATCATCAGCTGCAGCAGCTTTTTATACAAAAAAGGGGTTAGGGTCCAACAGCAAGCAGGCAAAGTTAGCGGCTAGCTGGTGAACTTGCATTCATCAAGTGGGCAAAAAAACAACCTCATATGAATGATAATGGTCGTCTGTGTCAGTAGGCTCGTTTGGTAACTCGTTAGCCGCAGGAATTTCAGAGAGAAACTTCTTCTGATTCCTTCTGTCCCGTTTGACTGAACTGATTAATGCAGTTCTTATATATTACGTACAGCTGTCGGCCGAATCAAGCTCTTAAAAATACTGGTTCACACCAAAGCGCTGTTAATCCCGATCCAAGAAATAACCTTTTTTTCGTCGTCATGAAAGCCATTGCTCTTTTTGGCGCACCATACATCTGCCGCGGTCATTTAGGCCTCAGCAGGAACCAGCTTGGCAAGAAAACCTGATCTGAAGACTTTCTGAGGGGCAAAAGAAAAAAAATGACGGAGAAATGTTGATGAATTTAACATGAGGTGGCGTAAAAAAGACTTCTGCCAAATAACTTGACAATGAGGGACAGTTTCCCCCTGCTGGGGCCATTCATGGAAACAGACTGGAGGGCCTCGTGATGGCTCAGCCTCGCCTTTTCTCTTTCTCACACACACACACACACAAACGGACCAAAATGCAAACTGTGCACCAATCACACGGTGGGCTGCGACATGCTCATTCATACATGTGCGATGGTGCAGCCGCCCTCCCCCCGTCACACCGCACACATACCTCCGCACGCACTTCCACACTACAAGGGGGTCTCACACGGCTTCACGTTTAACGCTCTCTTATTATCATGAAGATGTGCCTTTTAGAAGTACCATCCATCTTAATTAACAAGCCATTTGTATGCACTTCAGCCCCCGACGCAAAATAGCATGGGAAGAAATCCTGTGGCCAAAGACGAATTCTGGAGCTCTAAGACATCATTAGCGGATTAAAAAAAAAAAAGACTTCAATGGCCTTCCCATGTTGCCTGCACATTTCATTATCTCCCACTGTTCGTGGCGATTCCCGGCTTCATCCTTTTGCATTTTACGGACGCGATCCAGAAGCTTCTCCATGGAGCGAGAGCCTCGCTTGTCATTCCTTTGGAGTTCCACATAATTTGAGGCACTCTCTCTGTGATTTACGGCCCGGCCCGTAGCATCAATGCCTCCCTGTCTGTGAGGCGAAGGCGACTGATGTATAGCACGCCGTTCTGTGGCTACCGAAATGAGTGAATATAATTTCTGCCGTCAGACGTCAAGCACGAGCAAACAAACGTCAGCCTCGATGCGACCTGTTTTCTCTCACCGGCCCCGCGGCTCGACGGCTCGCGCTAAGAACAAGTTGTTGAAAGATCGGCGTTTTAAAAGTGGCTCTGTTACGGCAGGTTTCTGGCTTTGGAAATGGTCACTTCGGTGGGTGGTGGGTGGGTGGGTGAGTGCGTGGGGGTCTTCCCATCGGGCCTGTGTCTGCACAACAAAAAGGAAATGTTTCAAAAACAGCCTTATGGGTAATTCGCCTTCAGAGCCGCCGCTTTTTTCTTTTTTTTCTTTTTGTCTGGCGGCACGCTTGAACGCAGCTGAATGGCCGAGAGACAATTCGTCTCAATTCCCCATTCAGGAAACCAACAGAGACTATTAATTGTCAACTCATAAAGGCCCCACAGACGCCCCATGAGAGAGGAAGCAGCTCATATTCTAAGACTTTTTTCTTCTCTCGCTCTCCTCCTCCTTTCTCTTTGCCTCGACCATCATCCATAACACCTTCAGGATTTCTCCGGGGTTTTGAGGGTCAGCGCGCGAGGTCAGAAGGTGCTGATTAATTCCTCGGAGCAGTTGCATTGTGGGAGCCCTTGGTTACTCTGGGGTCAATACCCCGGTTTAACACAAGGGTGTCATTTGTTAGTTGACCTCTCCTGCAGCTCTGACATGTATTTTGTGGATCAGGAGAAGAAAAGAAGAAGAAGAAGAAGACGTGAGGACTTCTGTACTTCATTTCTATCACTTCTTGTTTAAATAAATCCTCCAGACTTTTACCAATAAAAAATGAGACAGACCGCCCAGACAACAAGACTTGTGGGCATTTGGGAATTTGACAGAAAGAAATACTCAGACAACAAAAGAGAAAAGCTGTCCTTCTCCTCCGATGACTTGGGAAGTGAAACCAGCAATCAGCAAACTCTCAAACAAAGGGTTTTTAAACCGGTGAACACCAAAGTCTCACAAAGTTGGTGTTTACTAGCCGGGGAACTGTTTAGTCTAGTGACAATGGCAAAAAAAAAAAAAAAATCAAAAGTCATTATCAATATATGCGGCAAACAATGCAAGGTTGAAACCCAACCTCACTCCACACCCAAGAAAACACACAAACAGAGCGCTGACAAGTGACGTATTAATTCAACATTTACACTAAATTTTAAACAATGCATCTTGGGAAAGTCGCATCATGTTCAGAACTCAAATCTTTATGAGATATGTTTAGACTGAACGGTTTCAGATAACACAAATACACAAATTTCCTGCTGGAAAACAAGCAGAAGAGGTAAGATCTTATCCGACGTACGAGGTTATAAAGGCGGACCTGCTTTTATTTTCCGGTTGGTGTTTGGGACAAGTTTTAACAGGATGTCAACGATGAGTCCTCGTAACCAAAACAATATTTACCCTCAAACAGTCAGTTCCACTTTCATGACTTTCTGTGGAGTCAGGGAAAACATCCGCGTGACCGCAGGCCGTGCCAGTATCACTACCATACGACGACGGTCGCCAACGTTCAAGTCAAAAAATCAAAACATTGGTTTGACGGCTGCACGTCATCCAGGCCGGGAGAGGGTGGGGAGGGGGGGCGGGGGGGAGGGAAAAAAAAAAAAGCTTTTAATGTCTAAGCTGGAGGACGTCTGGTCGCCGTCAGTCAGTGCACAGAAGAGGATTTAAGAAGGGCTGCGCCGGGGCAAAAGGGCTTACAGTGTCACATATGATCTAGTCACCGACAGGAACAGTCACCACCTCTACCTCCACCCGTCCCGACACCCCCCAACCCCCGCGGCCCCGGCATGCACGGACGAAACCGACCGCTTGGCGCGGCGTGGCCGAGGGAGAAAGGGGGTGAGAGAGTGGAAAAGGGGAATGAGGACAGCAATTGAGAGAGCAGAAAAAGACAAGTGAGGCCCTAAAGTCAATTGGGCCTCTTGTCGCTCCTCTCTGCTCCTTTTCTTTCCTCACTCTCCCCTCCTCTTATCCTCCCCCTTTTTTTTTGTTGTGAACCCCCTCCTCTCCCCCCCTGAGTCCCTCTCTCAGCTGTCCTGCTGGTTTTGTTCTGCAGTGTCCCAAAGTGTTACAGTGATATGCTTTCAATAAATATCAGATGTCGGTGGTCCGGTGCTGCTGTGATGGATGTCCTTTCTCAACTCTGGCTACAGATATTATTCAGCGTGTTGGAGGAAAATTTAATCAGTTCTCCTCAGTCTCAGTCTCACTCCTACTGTTAAAATATCCGTTAACGCTCAGAGAATTTACAGTTTAAAGATCTCATGACTGCCTGGAAAATGTAAACTTCCAGAAAAACAGAGAATCTTCACAGGTTGCTTAATGCAGAACTAAGAGCCATGCCAGTCAAAGAGGTTACAGGCACAGCGGTGCCGTGAGCTAAATGCTCACTGTGGCAATGCTAATGTGTTGTTTGGCAGGTATAATGTTTGCCATGTTTGCAAATTTAAATTGGTGGTGCAAAATGCAGCATTAAGAGATCACCAAAGTAATCACAATCCATCCTGTGAGAAGACGGGACTGTCGGAAACAAATTTAACGGCAGTCCATCCGCCCGTTGAGTCATCTCAAAATGTCAACCTCAGCGTGACGCCAGTGTTCCTCTGGGCACCATGAATGTCTGAACCCAATTTCATGCCAATCTGTCAAATAGTTCAGTCTGGACCAAAGTGGTCGAGTGACCAAACCAACAATGCCAACGCCGGCAGCCAAACTGCAACGCAAGGGCGAAAACCCAACCAATGAAACCACCACATCTCATCATCAGACGCAATCCCACCTTCCTGCTTTCCATCAAACTGACCAGTTAATTCGATAGATTGATCCTTCATTGTATTAAGTCCTGCCTGCACGTCCTGTTTGAACCGGGAATGCATCACATTAAGGAAGTAATTCTCTTTTATGGCGGCAGAGCTCCACGACGGGCCAGATGCTTCGCAACAATCACTCCAGGCGTCCATAAATAGAGTATGATAATGAAAGAATGCAGCAAAAAAAAGTTATCAGCAATAGCATCCTCCAATATCCACTGTCAGTCAAACTCGCGTCCTTCTCCAGACCACATGCACATCCCTCCTGCCTCTGCCTCTCTGAGTCTTAATTCCGGTTTCTATTTTTCCACTGCAGCCGGGAGCTCCTCTTTCATTTGAGATTCCTCTGACATGCAGCTCAGATTTCAAGTAAATCCAGCTCCGGGCCACCACTGTCTCCTCCAACCTGTTTAAACAATAGGCCACGAGGCAAGAAAAATAATGAGACAACTCAAACAAAATAAATGCTACTGTATGTCTCCGCTCTGTGACGTTTAGCGCACCAGACTGTCACACAGCGAGAGGTTTGTTTTCCGTTACGGTGATATAATTTCCATCTGACATGAAGCTCGGTTCGTTCGTCAGCGGACTCTCACCGCCGCGCTCTCATCTTTCCACCCGGGGAAGGAGTTTTCTGCTGAGCAGACATTCAGGTCGTCTGCTTCACATTCACACAGTCACACACGTTCACACCTGGGAGCCGCTCGGCGCACGCACAGCCGGCCGCCGTTTGGCAACGAGACGCTCGACTTTGAGCGGTTGTGGCCTGAATGAGCCGGTAAGCACCTTTCTCAAGGGCACCTGAATGTTATTTGTGGAGGTGGTGTTCCTCATCCACGTTCTGCTCCCCGTGTTTTCCCAGCCTGCACAGAAACTCAAACTGTGGACTCTCTTTTTTTTTGGCCGCTCACGTTGTAGTTTTACAGGCGTTTTTTTGTGCTCTGGCAGGCTTAATAATGATAACCCTTGTCTGAACATCAGATGGTCAGCTCGCTAAAAAGAGTGCTAGCTCTCCTCTCTCTGCTTTGGTCTAACATTACTTACCCAGTATAAAACGGTTCTTTGTCTCCATCCATAAAGCTTTAAATCAAGGGGAAAAATATAATTCTGAGGAATGTTTTCATAGTTAAGACTCCTAACTGCCTTCCAGAGAGAGTCTTTCTAACCCTTTAGCTACCGCCTCTCTGCATGTCTCCACATTGTCTAGGAATGCCTTTGCATAGCACGGTAGCCCTAAGACTTTGGTAGGCCAAAAAAATCTCTCCAGGCCAGATGGTTTGGCCGGACAGTGGAGGCCGTCCACAGAGGAAACACTGAAGTTGGAGCTTTTTCAGTTGCACTCGGAGCTCCACGCAGCACTATGTGGACTAATACCACGATTCAAACTCATTGGGCTGCGTGATGTTTAATTGAACCACAAGCTGTTAATCCAAGGAAGGAAAATCAACTAATCCAGATTAAGGTCAGACAGACGGAGAATGGACTTGTCAAAAGCACTCCCGGGACCTGCTGGGGACCTTTTTAAAGATCCGGCTCATTACTAGAAAGCCAAACACGCTCACGTGAAACAAACACCAAACGGGCCGCAGGGGTTTTGTTGCGGCGTGAGAAGATTTTGACGTAATCTCACGCAAACGACACAACAATTGATTGTTTGTGTTCTGTTACACCGCGAATCCAAATGTGGAAAAGATCAGTGTGGGAAAAGTGTGAGCGGCCTGATCCATATATGGGGTTTTAACGAGCGAGGTGTGAGAGGTGAGCAGAGGGGTTGTTCGATGGAGGATGATGACATCGGTCTCATTGCCAAAACACAAATGCACTCTCTTATCTTTTGCACACAGACAAACACACTCGCTCAGTCGGTACTTTCTTTTGCTAACACAAACATCCGAACTTTATCTGCATTTCGCCATCTCTCTTTCATCAGCCCTCTTATCTTCCCTCACTGAGGCCGGCAGCGTATCTTTAAGAACACGGCGCTGACAGGCCAAAATTCGTAAATAGTTGTCCGTTGCTCCGGTGACAATCCCATTCTCAGAGAAAATTGCAAGATTGTGTCATTTCTGTTCATCACATCAATGCAACAGCAGGACATTCGGTCAGGCACACTGAATGTTCACTGAATACCGATAAAGTGTGAGAAAGTATAAAAAAAAAGAAGAAAAAAAAAAGTGAATGCATTATTACAGCCGGGACTTGAAGTGGAAAAATCGGCCTCACAAAATGAAAATGAAAAATGGGATGAAGGTGTAGATCAATAATCAGTAACACTTGAGTCGCCCTATTTAATGGCCCCGGGCTCCAACCCCAGGCTCGTATTTTCCATTCAATGATGGTAGACAATCCAATGGAGCCACAGGGAGCGGAACATTTCTCACTTAGAACAGATAATACACCTCCTTCACAAGTGTACTGCTGATCTCAAATCAATATGCTAGTCTTTTTTTGTTTGGCTACATTGCTTTAGAAGGTGCTGAAGGTCTATAAAGACTTGACATGACAAATAAACTCGACTTTAGCATCAAAGTTCATTCTTGACCTTGACTCAGTGTCCACAAACTTGCTCATTTAGGGACTTTCTACTGTGAAGACTTTGTGGTGACAGTGCACTCTACCTCCTCTGTGCTTCTGTTAATTATCTGCTCCAGTTCATGTTGTGAGAATGCAATTTCCTTATTGTGTTTAATTACTGTCTTTCAATTTAGGGTGAAGGAACTGCACCAAAAATGGATTAATGTTCATGTTATTAATGAATAAACTCGGTTTCCGGCCTCACTGTGTCAGTCTGAATCGCCGTGGTCCATTGTAGTCCAGTAATTAGGGGATATCATGCACACTGCCAGGTTTATAACCGTCCCGTGGCGCTGCGAGGTGCTCTGGATTAATCTCTTGAACAATGACAAATGGCACCAAGTGCTGTACTTTAATTCCTCTGCTAGTTGGCCCCCTCTGGTATGCATTAATAGCCACAGAATGCAAAGTATGTGGAGATAAACCCACATTAATACAGATGGATTCTGCACCAAATGTAGACCTTTAACTGCAACTAAATAGTCATTTTCAAGTCGGTTAACATGAACCATTTGGTGCTTTGTGCGACACTCATACATAACAATAAAATTTAACTACAAGCTGCAACCAGTCGAGAAATTATTTATTTTTCTGAGACGTCTCTACATGTTTTCATATCTCTCTCAGATCGTGATTTATGGCCCTTAAGGCATGTCAACAGATAGGACCAGTGCCCGATAATTTACAGTTGAGGACGGTCAAGCGGTGTACCAGAGGCGGACATGGATAATGCATCCCACACTGTATCCCATGCAGCACTTCTCCATGCACCATTGAGTGATTTCAGGCAGGACTGGACACTAACATTTATCCACAGTGTCTTCGTTTTTCTTGGGGCGGCAGCGAAGGGGAGGCGGGACCAGAATTTGACTAAGCAGCTGTGTTTGGGAAAGGAAACTATCTATCAAAAAATGGGGAGTGATATATGCTAGCCTCGCCGCGCTAACCCCATCTCTGCATGTGTCGTCTCATCTGCGAGCGGCCTCGCCTGCAACTGTTCCCAGAGATCCATCACGGCCTCAAAGACAGATACGCGGCGCTCGGAGGCCTCCGCAATTAGTGCATCAACAGCTGGGGAGACCATTAGACACTCCTGGGCGTTTGCTTCATCCCCTTTGTTTGGAGAAGGCCGAGCAGCACGGACAAATACGGGGACACTAATGAATGGTGTCTGTCACTGTGAGCGGGGACGCCTGGGCGGGAGCCGACCCACCCGGGGAAAGTTTTAAAGGGCACGATGTGAATTCTGGGGGTAAAAAAGGCTGGGAAAAGGGGGCTGAGGTGACGTCACACAAACTGTGGCGTGCCGCTCGGAAAATCTTATTAAGATGTGTAATTTTTGCAGATGTTCATTACGCTTTGGCCAGGGTTAAGAAAATAAGTGCTATTACAGTTTTGCCATTTGTCTTTGGAGAATAGATCATTGGCTGAAGCCTTCACTGGGAGCTATTCGAGGCCATTGTAACGTACGTGAGGCAATCAGACCCAAATGTAGACGTAATGTTGGCCTGATGAATGCTGTGTACTCTGTGAGCTTTCAGGCTCGCCTCGGAGAATTTAAATCACTGAAAGGGTCACGTTACTGTGTGTGTGGCCGCTTACAACACTTCTGAGCCCAATTATCCGCGCCGTTAGAAAAGTTCCCATCGCGGATGCTAATTTACACCCGGGCAAAAAAAGGCAACAGGTAGAATCCAAAGCAGTGAAAATGGTGAAATAGTGAGAGTGTGGGAGTCTGAGCAACTGTCCACCTTATCTCAAAGAATTAAGATAACCCAGAAGTGAATCACTCAACATGGTCTAAAGCTAATCTAAGCCCTGGCTGACGTATTCTGCATTATCTCACCTACACTCACACACACTCAGACACACACACACACACACACGCATAGAAACAAACACAGATTACAGATGCCATTTATCCTCCGCAAGTCAAACTGAGGGCAGGGTAAAGTGTACGCACAGATGATAAAAACCTTTACCCCAAATACCCCAAATGCGGTAAATCTGCTTTTAGGAGATACGGAGCCGAGATGAGATGCAGAGTGTGTGCGCCGTGTGCTGCGACGGCTTCCAACAGAGTGACAGTGATCATTTTTTCCCCCTTTTTCTTGGGCAGAGTTCAACAAAGGTTGTAAATGTAATCCATCCAAAAAGGAGTGCACTCCTCTCTGCAGCCGGCTCCCCTCGATGTTGTTGCTGGCCAACTCCGTGGAGCTGGCCATTGAAAAGAGTGATGCTATTTTCTGTGAAACACTCTCCTCCTCCTCCTCCTCCTTTTCTTTCTTTCTTTCTTTCTCTTTTTTTTTTGTTTGGTCTCTCTTCTCATCTATTCCTGAAATGTTATACAGTAAATATGTTGATTCTTTGGTCAAGTGTGGGCTAGAAATCGAAGGCCTGTAATCAGTTTTCCAAACCTCCCCGCCTTCGCCCGGCCAGGCTGTTTATTTCTATCTTGATGACATTGTCCAAAGTTGGTTCATGCTTTAAGTATGAAGCATCAGGACTCCCAGATCTACGCTGCTGCGCTACGGTCGAAAAAGTATGTCAGAGTAAGCCTGCGTTTTGTAAAGATTAAATATAAAGCAGCATAAACACAGAGTATAAAAATTAACTTTCCTTCCCAGCGTGATCAAGATCTATTCCCCGAGTCTGGGGTTGTCAAATTTAAGGGTACTAGATCTTGGTCGTTTTCCACACATTCCTCAAGTGTAACACAAGTGTATTTATGCTGCGCACACGCTGCCCATAACCTATGACATGAAAACGAATGGGATAATTAAACCACTATTGACACTAATTAAACGTTCTCCGGCATCCAGATTTAGAAGATAAACAGAGCCGAGCCAGATTTAGTTCAAACTGTAATCGACTGAGGCCATCGTGTCTGTAAATCAGCTTTACAACCAGTTTGTGGCTTTTACTACCTAACCAACGCTACACACCACTGGAAGCTATACGCTCATATAAGACATGCTCTATATGTGTGAAGATTAACAGCGCAGAATAAAAGCTTTATTGCTGCAATGCCACACTTCACTTTTTAAGAAAACATTACTCGAAACTCACGTCAAGTTCTGGAGGCGACGGCTGGCTGAATTACCAATCAGAGGGATGTTTATAATAGGCAAAATAATCCACTAACTCATCCGTTAACTGCGATGTCGAGAGTCCTTAGTCGGGGGAAATGTGACAGTGTTCAGATGCCGTCTTTCTCCATCTCAGTACGAGACGCTTCAAAGGGAGCGAAGCTTTTAGCAGACCACTTTTACAAATGACTTGGAAGGGCTAGACGTGGAAAAAAATGTGCTTCTGACTCAAGTAAGGAAGATCTGAGATGGCACCGAGAGTTTCCAAGTCAAACTGTACGGCACGTCTGCAGAGGGAAGAAAGAGCACACAGCACAGAGGGAAAAAGGGCTGACAAAGAGCAGCTGGAGCTCCAGAAACCAGTTAACCCTGCAACAATCAACCTGCAGAGCACCCTTATGTTTTCTCTCTCTCTCTTTTTCTTTTTTTATTGTCTTTTGCATCAAGAGCTTGCGTAAACTGACCCCGTCCAATACCTTTCCTTCTTTGGTCTTTGCCTCTAAATTAGGAAAAAAGCTGCACAAACAAACAATGCGATCGAGACAATACCCAGCAGGCACTGCTTCGCGTCGGGCCGCTCCTGACCGAGGCGACACGAGGCCGGGCGGAGGTCGTAAAAGTTAAGTCAGCAGAAGAAGGGAAGGAACGAAACACAAGGGTGGGGACTGTTGGACTTCTCACGGCGCAGCCAGCAAAGCTTCCTGTTATTTGTTTTGTAGTAAACGCTGACTCTCGGGGGGGGGGGACATGACCGGCTGAACTGCTGGACACAAGTCGCCGTCTGTCCTCTGACCGCCGCCGTCTGCGTGGCTTGGTGCACGGATCACATATCTGCACTTATTTCAGGTTTGTGATTTGCGGTTTTGTTCGTGTAGTTTTGCACAATTAAGGTCAACTTAGAAACACTTAACAGGAATCTGAGCGACTAATGACTTTAAAGTAGTTTAATCGCGTTCGTTTTTACCTCCAAACTCCAGTTTGCAGGAAAGAGATTAACATACATTCACCTCTTCATTAACCGCGTCGGGCACGTATCTGAGCCCGACTCAGGTGAAATGTGCATCCAGACAGAAGAGCTAATCACGCTGCAGGAGCCTGGATTTCTCCCAGGAGTGAACACGTAAAGCTGGTGCGTTTCTGGAGAGCTGATGGGCTCCAACTCGTGATGACAGACGCCGAGGCTGCAGGTGTTGCCCTTCAGACTAACTCCATTTAAGCGCTCGTCTTTAGACTCAGTCCTCACATGACGGACTGCAGAGGTAATGTCATTCACAGAAAAAAGTGGCTCGGATCAAACTGCTCGAGGTTTCTTTCTTCTTTGCACAGATTCTCGACTATTGATGGATAATAAAGTGTTTTTTTATGTGATGCTGATCCTCTGAGGTCCAATTTTGCCTCCTTTTCTCTCTTGTTGCTGCTGTCACACCGTCGGCACAGTTGGAGACGTGAGTGCATGTTTACTGTCATTTATTCTGCCATGAAAACAAAAACAACTTCCGCAGAGAAAAAAATATCACATCAGAGTAAACACGGCTCCGTGACACTTTCTCAATTACACCTCTGTGTCGGCGCGCAGGCGGCAAACTTCTGCGTCGTTAGAATGTGAAAACAAAAGCTTTCAAAAACAGTCACGGCGCGCGCTGCAAACTAAACTGGTGATATTAAACAAGAGCAAACACGCGCTGAAACTCTGAACGAAATCCACGAGGATGGATCTGCATGAGTCAGCATATCAATATGTTTACCGCTGAGTGATCCGACTCGACCGACTCCATGCCACAAAAACAAAAGAGTCACACAAATCTGCCGCTCTCCTCCGTGGAGAGCTAATGGGCCGGGACCTTTCCTCGCCTCATTATCTGGTTCTGCTCCTTCTCAGCAAAATGAGAGAGAAAAGGGAGGGGGGAAGAGAGATGGAAAAGGAGTGAAGAAGGAAAGAAAGATTTGCAAAGGAAAAAAGTCGCAGAGGAGGCAGGACGAGGTAGAGAGAAAGAAGACGAGAGCGAAGGACAAAAAAAAAGTGAATGGGTGAGAAAAGACGAGCCGAGAAGAGAAAAGGCGCCGCGCAAAAAGAGAAAAACAACATCAGAAAAAGAATAGAGAGAGATGACGTGAAGAGGTGAAGCATTAAGAAGAGCGACAAAGAATAAAAAAATGACAAAAGAGAGAAAGAAAGACAGGGCGAAAAATAAAACGGGGACAAAAGTGGTGCGGTGAGAGCGAGCGGTGGAGGACTGAGCAGACTCCACGGCGTGAGTTTTATTGTCTAACTACTTAATTGTAAATAACAGGCCTCGGCGATGTGAACACCCATTCATTCGCCCAGACAGAGTGATTAATCCATGCTGGGCTTTGGGAGAGTGGGCAATGTGTGTGTGTGTGTGTGTGTGTGTGAAAGAGAGAGAGAGAGAAAAAGAGAAGGGTCTTTATTTTCCTTTCTTGTCTCTATCTCACTCGCCTGCAGGTCCTAATTGGTTAATTTCATAAACTTCTCAAAGGGGCGCTCACTGAAGCCCTCTCTCTCTCTGACTGGAAAAAAAAACTCTTTTGGAGGCTGTTTAAGCGTCGCTACCTGCAGCCGCTCTGCTCTCTGCTGCGGGGGGGGGGGGTGAGAGTCAGACGGGGACCGCGGGGGGTTCCCTTCGCTAAAGGAAACACAGCGGAGGAGATAATGGGCTCGTCGTTGGGGCCGGGGCGGGGCGGAGGGCGCCGAGGCTGGTCACTTCCCAGTGTTTTGTCCATGGGAGGAGACTGTGACCTGCTCATTACTGCGTTCTGCGTTCTGCTGCGATCTCATCGCTAACAAGCCGGTCGGGGAACGGAGCAAATCAGACGACGTGCCTTTTTTTTTTAGCGCTGGGAGACGTGTTTCGGTTTCACGCACCGACTCGGTCTCACGGCGCAAAGGTTCAGGACCCGACCGTGTCAGATCTCCATCAGTTCAAACTCGGCCCACAGCCGTGCAGCAGTGCAGAGATTACTTCAATATACTAAT
>JBCAUF010000790.1:2491609-2508971 GCA_038406115.1 Haemulon aurolineatum | reverse complement strand
AGCACGGCGCAACTCTCGTTGTCATTGGCTGTTTGTGTTGTCTGTCAAAAGATGGACGAACGCAACCTATCGAAAAGCTATCGGGGACAAGTTATTGATCAATAGTTATTGCTATCGTTTTATCGCCCAGCCCTAATTTATGCCAACTGCCTGAACGAGCAGGAGACCAACTTATGGCGCTCTTATTAAGTGCATGTGTGCTTTCAGATTTTATAAAACAGGCAGCGGAACTCGTAATCATTAACAACATTATATGATTAAAGTGATGAGAATATATCTGAGTTTCACTGTCAGAAGTGTGGGCGTGCATCCCTCGCACTCAGAGTAGTCATTAATTAAGGCCTCAACGGCAAAATAAGATTTAAAATCCATCAGTGATCCAGCCGTTGGGAGAACATAAAACACTCCTCGTCCTTGCTATCCTAACTTTTTTTTTTTTTTGTAACTCAGCAGCTGTTCCCTCTCCTGTCATGACTCAGTGAAGCCACGAGGAACGTTGTTGCAAAAGAAAAACAAAAAGAAAAAGACACCCGTGTCAGAACGGCCAGATACCAACAGGCACAGGAGGCCAGCGATGCAATGCGAGGTATTCCTCGTGTTTGAGAAGGGCTTCGGCGCGTTAACGTCGGCCCCGCCCCTCACCTGGTTCAGTCGCACCACGGAACAGGTCTGACTGGAAACCCTCCTCGCGTCCCGTTTGAAATTCAGCAGGGAGGGCGTGTTGGGGCAGGAGGGTTCTCACGTGCCTCGCCTGCAGCGTTAACATGAATTAATTGTTAAAGTGTAATAATTTCAGCGTCTCGCCTTGGTGGTCGTTTAGCACGGCAGGAAATGTACAGTGCACATAAAGTGGAGCTGCTAATCTGAAATGATTTTCTCCTGCAACAGTTATCTCTGCACAGCTGAATTAGTGCCCCATTAGAGTCAAAGCTTCTCAGTGCCTGGCTTTGTCTTTTCTCACTTGTGAATAAGCCACATTTATCCAAGATAAAGTAGAAAGTGTTATCTCCACTCGTCTGTTAGAGTAGAAATTAGAGAGTGTATATAATCAGACGAGGAACGCAGCAGTATTTTTCAAAGATTAAATAGCAGCGCTCTTTTCAAAGGACTGTTGTTTGCAGACCGTTGGAGCCGACTCTCATCCACATACTTGTGTTTAGGAGGTTGGCGCTCTCGTGTTTTTTGGAGCCGGGAACGCTGCAGCTGTCGAACAGACGTTTGTCGAGCGCGGGTTTACTGGAGAGCCCGAGGAGAGGGCAGCGGGGGCTTGGGTTTCTGTTTTCTTTATGGATCAGATGACCTAAGATGGTTGTCCCGGCGAAAAAGAGCGTGCCGGAGCCGAGACGTCGGCCGTTCCGAAAATCGCGGGGCCGACGAGCTTCTTCCTCAACACGCATGCACACACGCCGCCTCGTTTGTCATCTGAAAAATTAATCTAGAAGGCAAACAGTCCCTCTTTTGTACACGGGGCTCTGTCTCCCGTGGCTGGTATCCAGTTCTGTAACGAGCAGCAGCTGGCTCAGAGGCCTGTACTCGGGAGCTGCATCCCTCACCCTGATGAATGTGTCATTTGTTGCTTGTTTAGCACTCGCTTTTGTTCAGACCCTGAACCATCCTCTCACACACACACACACACATAAAAACCCCGAACACACACAATGCTCAGCTACAGTTTGTGTAGCCCACTTACTAATGGTGCAAAACCTAGGCCTTCTCGACTGCTCAGTTTTGGAAAGAAAGAAAATGGTTCTTGGAAGGCACTGGAGCATTTGTAGCCAATGAAAGTTCTCGCATTCTTGTGTAGTACTTAATAGTAGTTCCTGTTACACCACAGTCATCAAATACAGGTTGGACGACTTTCCCCCTGTGGTTGTTTTTAGTGCTTTATCTGCAGGAGTGGGGCAGCAATAATGCCATGACTTCACAGTTGAGCCTCATGAAGTGATGTCTGCTGATGACTAAAGTGGAAACTGTAGCTCATCTCCCTCCGACCGAAAGGAGAGGGCTTTTTGTGTGTCTGTGTGTGTTCTTGCACACTCTTTTCTTTTGTTTCATGCATATAGAAAAGATTTTTATTGTGTTTGCAAAAAGCTTTTTTTTTTTTTATCCAGACAAGTGCTTTATTTCATGGTGGCTGCAGTCAGATTTCTGTCTCCTCCTCCCTCCTCCAGCTTTCCTAGTCACTGTATCTTCATAATTGGTGTGTCAGCGACCGTGGAATGTAGGAGAAACTGTTTATCATAAACTACCGCACAGAAGCATTTTTCTTTTGTTCCCCAGAGAAAATATTCATGATAGAGTAACATCTCCAGAATTGGGCTGTAATGCACACTCAATGTTTTTCTTAGGCCCTCAGTGAATACAGCAAATCTACATCAAGACAAAATATTAAATGTCACACTTTGCTGAAGTCACGGGCTGGGTGAAAAATAGTTCCTCTCTCTGGTCCCCTCAAGTCGTTTTTGTCCTTGTTTTTCCCCCTTCAGTGGCCTCTTCCCCCCTCTCAGCTAGCGGGTTTCCTGTCCCAACTGGAGCAAACCCAGAATGTCCAAAGAAGGATCGGGTCCAGTAAGAGTAGGAGGACCAGACCGTGACGTCACAGCGTCAGAGAGTCGCACACATAGGCAGGAGATCACAGCAGGCATCAGATGTCTGTCTCTCAACATGTATTGTAAATAAAAATGCGATGGTATGTGCATTTGCTGACTGAGGCGCTTGTGCATTAGCCCAAAAAGCCAAAGTCAAAAAATGCCAAGAAAGGGGGAGGAAGGAAGCATGTTCACGATCTGGTTTGGCCTCCAAGCTAAACAAAAGAACATTAAGAACCTCACATGAAACAAATGGCTGGAGAAAATAAGGGGAGGAGGAGGAGGAGTGAGAAATCCTCTGATTGCATGATGGGCTGAAATTTGATCTTTAATGCTTGAAGTTCGAGCCAGAGGACTAGTGAGCACACTGAAAAGAGGAATGCACATTAGGATCATTAGGTACCTTCAAGAGTTTCTGTATCTTTTGATATAGACTTGAAAGAGCCCATTGCCAGACTCATGATCGCATTATAGTTCCTCTCATGGTCCTGTCGAAATGAGTAAACTGTGAGGGGCTTTTGGAGCAAAGGTTTTGGATATACACAACATCTTTTAATGGACTTGAGTACTCGTAGCTAGAAGTGCTTGAGTGGTTTTACTTACTTATAGCTGTTGTGCATGCTTGCTGTGTGTCTGACCTCTCCAGGACTGCAGTGGGAGCTGGAGAAAAGAGGGTGAAGGGAGGGCGGAAAATGCTCACAGTTAGTGAAAACAATGACAGACTGAAAGTGGGTTAGGGTCATTGGGTTTCTGTAATGGCTGGGCAGTCGTATGGTACAGTATCATGCTGGGGAGTGATACTTTACAGCTTTATTAATTTAAGCTGTTTGCGTAGCTGCCTCCTTAGTTGTCAGACATGCAGTTACATCTGCAGACACGAAAATTCAGTTTCTTTTGTCATAAAACATTTTATGGTGGGTAATTTGTGCCTGTAACAAAGTCCAACCTAAAAGTGTGATTTATTAGAAGTAAAGTCAGTGCTCCTCTGATTCTATTTCCCGCCATGTATCAAAGGATGCAATTAAACGTAGTCACTGTCTAAGGTGTGAATTAATGTTGTCAGTTTTATCACAGTATGAAACATAACAAAAGCCTTCAAGGACAAAGTGAAAGGAGCTTATTGCGAGGCACGGTTGGTGGAGGTTTGCTTTATCTTAAACAAACTCAGGAGCAGATGATAAAGGAAACCCATCGCTCCTTCTGTTTACCAGGATCTGTTGTCTAAACTGTCAGTACCTGCATGGGAACCCTCGTTAAACTCGCCAGGGTTTGTTATCTGGCTTCCAGGTGTGGCGAGCACCGGCCCTGTGTGGAGTAAGATTTCACAGGCTTTTCTACCCACACAATAGCAGTCAGATGAACAGAGCATGGCCTCAGGCTTGGTGACAGAGTCTGATTCACATTATGTACAGGGAAAAGTTGTGTTATATAATCAAAGCAGTCACTGTTAACTGTTAAAGATAAAAGCAGTGGGACTACATCTTGTTGATTCTTTTCAACAAAACCCTTGAGAGCAATTTCCTGCCAGTACATAAAATGTTCAGTCAATAATGAGATGCCCAAAATTAAAACTTTAATTACCTAACTTTTAAAAAGGTCAATGTTAATGAGACCATGTACAGCCTGGCATAGAGGTGGCTCTTTTTAGGTAGAAAAATGCAATTGCTTTTCCCATAGTCAGAGGCCTGTTAGTCATTGTGAAATACAGCATGTCAATAACACTGTAAAGAGCCTCTGGTGACATTTTTCTTCCTGTCCCAGTAACCTCGAGAGCCATGGGAAGTGTAAATATAAGTATGCAAAAATGCTCTCCTTGCCCCTCGGGCCAGTGACCACACAGGCCATGAACAGATTGTTTTAACATGGAGGAAAGTTCACTTAATGCCCATTAGCCGAGGCCATTATGGAGCCA
This sequence comes from Haemulon aurolineatum, assembly GCA_038406115.1. Lineage (NCBI taxonomy): Eukaryota > Metazoa > Chordata > Actinopteri > Lutjaniformes > Haemulidae > Haemulon > Haemulon aurolineatum. The sequence goes on along the minus strand of JBCAUF010000790.1, from coordinate 2,504,471 downwards.
TTTTTCCACGTCTCTGAGAGGAATTCCCATTAAAGATCATTCATTAAGACCCACTGTGATAATTTCTTTTTTTTTTCTCAGAAGGGTTTCTAAAGGTCTGTGCTGGGAGCATGTAGCAGGATAATAAGTGAGGCACTGGAGAGATGTTTTACAGACCACTGATGTGCTACCGGCATGGAAACGATGTCTCCCTTGCTCCCCTCCATTTTGATTCTTGTACATCTTCAGCCCCTACCATAGATTTTCTCCTGCTCTAATAGCAGATAATGGATGGATTAACCCAACTTAAGTGTTTTTAGACATTATTTACCATTCTATGACTGGTGCATTCCCCTTTTAGCTTTTATTTTGATCAGAGTTTGAATGTTGTGGTATACGGATAAGCAACAGCACATGTGGATTTTCTTGTGAAGTATTCATTATTTCAGCTTTCTGAAATTATTGCTGTTTTTATCCTCACATAGGCACACTCTAAATTATTACAGTTGAAATTGGTTCTGCACCAGACACAATATAGTGCAATAATTGCCATGATTTTGTTTTCCTTAGTTCTTTATAGGCTAAACTGATTGTGAACTCCTGCTGCTCATGTCTGCTTCCAGCAGCCAGAGGGGTTGTGCTCTCAATTCCTCTGAAAGGTTTTTCTTTTACAACATGGCTTTGCTGTTAATTATCCTATGCCTTAGGAAATTAAAGGTTGGCTTAACCTAATTATCCAAAGGTACAAGATCAGTGGATAAATACGGGGTATGATCTCAAGGTCAGACTTAAGATAGCGACTCAAGGGGTACTGGGGGGAAAGTATCATTGACTATGATTTCTCCAACCACTGCCATTTATTGTTACATTTATCCTCCACAACTTTTCATGTTATATGCTGGCCAAGTTTAATTTAATATGTCTATTCAATCCTCAGAACCCCTATACATATCATCCATTTGCCATCAGACTCCTCTAATGTCCATGTCCATTTCTTTTCTTTCAGGATTCCGCAAAATCAGCCTCGATGATCTTCGCAAGGCCTACATCGTCAAGGATGTGCAACAGTACATCCTCCACAGGCTCGACCAGGAGGAGGCCCTGAGGCAACACCTCACCAAGGAGACAGCCGAGATGCTCAACCAACTCCACATTAAAAGCAGTGGCTGTTTCCTCTACCTGGAGCGTGTGCTGGATGGCGTGGTGGAGAACTTTATCATGCTTCGCGAGATCCGTGACATTCCTGGCACCCTCAATGGCCTCTATCTGTGGCTCTGCCAGAGACTATTTGTCAGAAAACAGTTTGCCAAAGTCCAGCCCATCCTCAATGTAATCCTGGCCACTTGCAGGCCACTCACGGTCAAGGAACTGTACCATGCAGTCTGGACCAAAAACATGACACTGACTATGGAAGAATTTCAGAAAAAGATGGACATTCTCTCCAAGCTGTTGGTTGATGGCCTTGGGAGTACTAAAATCCTTTTTCACTACAGTTTTGCAGAGTGGCTACTGGATGTTAAGCACTGCACCCAGAAATACTTGTGCAACGCCGCGGAAGGACATAGGATGTTGGCAATGAGTTACACTTGCCGGGCAAAGCAGCTCAAACCACTCGAAGTGCAGGAATTTGCTCTGCACCTTGTCAACTCCAATCTGCAGATTGAGCCATTTAATCTGGCTCTTTGGATGGTTTGGAATGGAACTCCTGCTAAAGACTCTCTGACCACCTCTATACCAAGAGAACAGGAGGTACTGCAACTTCTGGTCAAAGCTGGAGCTCACGTAAACAACGAGGACGACCATGCGTCATGTATTGTACAACAGGCCCTGGAAAGAGAGGACTCAATACGGACATTACTCGACAATGGGGCATCCGTGAACCAGTGTGACTCCAGTGGAAGAACTCTGCTGGCCAACGCTGCATACAGTGGAAACCTTGATGTGGTCAACTTGCTCATATCTAGAGGGGCAAACATGGAGCTAGAGGATAACCACGGACAAACGGCACTTACTCTTGCTGCGAGGCAGGGCCATACCAAAGTGGTCAACTGCCTAATTGGTTGTGAGGCCAACATAAACCACACAGATCATGATGGATGGACAGCCCTGCGCTCAGCTGCTTGGGGTGGACATTCAGAGGTTGTATCTGCTCTGCTTTATGCTGGCGCCAAAGTGGACTGTGCTGACGCTGATGGTAGAACTGCTTTGAGAGCTGCTGCTTGGGGAGGCCACGAAGACATCGTGTTGAACCTTCTTCAGCATGGGGCTGAGGTCAACAAGGCAGACAATGAAGGAAGAACAGCTCTCATTGCCGCAGCATACATGGGACACAGAGAGATCGTTGAGCACCTCCTGGACCACGGGGCCGAAGTTAATCATGAAGACGTGGATGGGAGGACTGCCCTCTCAGTCGCCGCTCTCTGTGTTCCTGCAAGTAAAGGCCATGCTTCTGTTGTGAGCCTTCTGATAGACAGGGGAGCAGAGGTTGACCACTGTGACAAAGACTGCATGACTCCCCTCCTTGTGGCTGGCTATGAAGGACACGTCGATGTGGTTGATCTGCTTTTGGAAGGCGGAGCTGACGTGGATCACACAGACAACAATGGTCGCACTCCTCTTCTTGCAGCTGCATCAATGGGCCACGCCTCTGTTGTCAACACATTACTTTTCTGGGGGGCTGCTGTTGACAGCATCGACAGCGAGGGAAGGACGGTGCTGAGCATTGCATCCGCTCAGGGTAACGTGGAGGTGGTCAGAACTCTGCTGGACAGAGGTCTGGACGAGAATCACAGGGATGATGCAGGCTGGACCCCGCTACACATGGCTTCATTTGAGGGCCACCGCCAAGTGTGCGATGCCCTTATTGAGCAAGGTGCACGTTGCACAGAGGTCGATAACGATGGTAGAATACCGCTGATATTGGCTGCACAAGAGGGACATTATGACTGTGTGCACATTCTTCTGGAAAACAAGTCATGCATTGATGAGAGGGGATACGATGGGAGGAATGCTCTCAGGGTGGCTGCACTAGAAGGCCACAGGGACATTGTTGAACTGCTGCTGAGCCACGGTGCTGATATAGATTACAAAGATGCAGATGGACGCCCAACGCTCTACATACTGGCACTTGAAAATCAGCTGGCCATGACAGAGTATTTCCTTGAAAATGGAGCAAATGTGGAAGCTTGTGACACTGAGGGCAGAACGGCCCTCCACGTGTCCTGCTGGCAAGGGCATGTTGAAATGGTGAGGCTGCTGATTAACTATCATGCTGATGTGAATGCCTGTGACAATGAGAAGCGATCTGCCCTCCAGTCTGCTGCATGGCAAGGACACACAAAAGTCGTGCAGTTTTTGATAGAGAACGGCACACATGTGGATCATACATGCAACCAGGGAGCAACAGCACTAGGCATAGCTGCACAGGAGGGTCACATTGATGTCGTGCAAATACTTCTTGAAAATGGCGCTGACCCCAACCATGCCGATCAGTTTGGACGCACAGCAATGAGAGTGGCAGCGAAAGGTGGCCATTCAATGATTATAAAACTTCTGGAAAAGTATGGGGCCACAACCCTGAATGGCTGCAATCCCTCCCCAGTACACACCATGGAAGAGAAAACCCCGTTGGCCGTGACTGGTAAAATGCAGTCCCTCACCATTAAATCAAGTAGCTCTGGCAGCACTGGAGCAGGAGATATGCAGTCGTCTGGACGTGGTCTACCCAACGGACCTGTGCATGCTTTCAGTTCACCATCTGAATCTCCTGATTCCACGGTAGATAGACAGAAATCTTCCCTATCAAACAATTCCCTGAAGAGTTCAAAGAACTCCTCCCTGAGAACCACATCATCCACAGCCACAGCACAGACTGTGCCGATCGACAGTTTTCATGGACTGACATTCACAGAACAAATCCAGCAGCATTCACTGCCTCGCAGCCGGAGCAGACAGTCTATCGTGTCCCCCTCCTCTACGACTAAGTCTATTGGTCAGCAGCCATCATCTCCATCCAATGACTTTGACTGGTCTCAGTTAAAACCTAGTCTCAAGTCAACAAAGGGAAGTAAGACCGGAAATGGGACATCAAATAGTAAAGGAGCACTGGGAGACAAGAAAAAAGGCAAGAACAGCGGATCAACCCAAGGCCAGGTACTGGAGTACGAGATGACACAGTTTGACAAGAGGATTGCCCTCAATAAATCAGTGGCGAACATTGCGGTGAAGGATCCACATTGCAAGATCATGATTGGTGGTTCAATTCGGCAGGAAAGGGGGCAAAGCCAAGATCAATTCTTTATCCAGCAGCAGAGCTGTTCTGAGAAGAAGAGGAATGGCATCATGACCAACCCCAACTATCATCTACAGGGTAATCAGGTTTTCCTGAGTAGGGTATCAGTTCCTCGGACTGTACAGAACAGAGGGCACCAGGATGTTCTAGAGAACTATCCCATAGGGGAAACCGAGCTAAGCCTTAAACAAGCCCTGAAACTGCAGATTGAAGGATCAGACCCTGGGTTTAACTACAAAAAGGAGACTCCATTATAGCTGGTAAGAGATACTTTTTCAAAATAATCCTCCAATATGTGCTCTTGTTGAAATACATCAAGCATTTGTCTCAAAGTTGAAAGTAAGGTCAAGATGACGGCATGTAGGCAAGACTTTGGCTAGTCTGTTCATTTACAGTGGCTAATGTAGAGGATAATAGTTGACTTTTAGTTGATACTGGATTGCACTCAACACAACCACCATTAGTTGGATTAAATCAGACTTGCATGAAGAATGCCTCAATCTGGATAAGCAGACTTTTCCCCAAACAAAACATTAACCCAAGTCATTCCTATACTGTTTCAGATGTCTTGAATGCCATTCGTCATGCAGACATTGGAGGGAATGTGCCAAAGCAACTGTTTTCATCTGCATAAAAAAATAGTAGAGTTCTTTTTTTTCATCAGTGGGAGACCTCAAAATAATACCTAGGGACGTTTGTTGATTGCTGCCTAAGGCTTATGTGAACTGATACATCGATGTGCCTACATCTGTTACAGCCTTCTTCATGTATTCATGCAAACTATCATTTTAATTTAATGTAATGCTATTTAATAAACAGTGTATGCACTTTTAAAAGAGTAAAATGACAGACATGCATTTGTTCTATTCACTTTGTATCCCATCCATGTTTTATCAAAGTAATTGTTTGAGAGAAACATACCAATGCTTTTTTATTATTTTGTATTATGTTTGTTCTGTCTACTTTTTCACACTGACAGCAATGTACCACTGAGTACATTGTCACAAACCACAGGACATAACAGTAACTGATGCCATGGTATGAATTTAAGCGCATTGATAGTCTGCCTTTCTAGAGACCCCAAATAATCTGTGTTAACCTTGATCAGTGTGCTAAAACCTATGTTGTGTGTGTGTGATATGTTAATAGCTATGGCAATTTACTTCACAAGTATACAAGCATATTTATTTTTTGGAAAAAAGCCACTTTTGCTGCATTTTGTGTTGCATTACGCTCTACCATGGTGCTGTGTTCAGAGGTTGCCTGCAGTTATTTTGGACTCCCAATTTTGTTGGCTTTGTGCGTTTGTGTATTATTACAAATATCTAAGAAAGAGGGACGTTCATCGAAAATGTAAAAAAAGTTCATTTTGTCCCTATGGGATTTTTCAGTTGCTTGTGTGTTATTATTTTGTGTGTGCATAAAATAATATTTAAATAACCCATTGTGTACCGTCGGCAAAGTTTGGTGCTAATTGCAGCGATTTCAAGTGAAAGCAGCGATTTAAAGAAATGCATTTGTCTGCAGAGTTACATGTATAACCTATTGCAATGCAAGAAACAAAAATTCAAGCTTTGTTTCATTCTTGTCATGTGGTTACTTTCCAGTAATTCCTGCTGGATTTTTCAGGGGCATGACACAAAACGGCTCAGAAGGGTTCAGCCATTAGGACAACTCATAGCTGTGAATGATATTGTTTGAAATGCAGAGTTGTAAAGCCAAAGTTGAAACAACATAACTCTGTCCCACCTTCTCCCCGTGAGAAGCTGGATATCAGTTCAACAGGACTTAACCCCGCGGGAGACGGAGGGGAGGAGGTGCTCGACTGTGACGCTGAGGGAACTGAAACATCTGTTTCTCATGAACTGTGTGGAGCTGCGTTAGCGTTTACAGACTGTGTCATATTTTTGCAGGCTTTTCATATTGTCAACAGTGAGCTATTTTTTGCCAAGAACTGGGATCGGGGGGAGTAGAAACCTATCGCATGCACAAACACTTATAAGCCCTAGTGAAAGCTCTCAGCTCTACAGTACTACAGTAGCTCAAACGTATGCCATGAAGGGTCAATAGAAGGATTCAAGGCAGGATCGGGTCTAGAAACAGTGTTGGAAAACATACTGTATAGTCTTATTAAGCAGTTATCTTGTTTGTCTTGACTGTGTTTTGTCTGTCATCTTTGATTTGACTGTCAGTGATTGGATTGTAAATAGCTTACCATGTACATTCAACTTTCATTTAAAAAGAATTCCTGTATTATATGAAGTGGAATTTTCTGATGTATATTAAAGTGCTTAATAAACATATTTGCTTTACTGCTGAAAAACAAGTGCTTTGTGAATTTCTTCATACCAAAGTGGGGCCAGTTATCGAGAAAATGCACAGAACTGAGGAATGCAGTAAGTCAAGTGTTGTGTTATTCTCATTATGGAGGCAGGAGGACATTTGAAGTAACGTCTGGTATCTTAAGTTATACTGAAGGCAATTTTTCTCCTCTTCGTCTTCCGAGTCGAAGTGCCAAATATTCCCTAAATTCGAGACTGACTGATATGTCTGGGGCAGAAAAGCTTCTGTTAGCGCCGATGCGCCATTGACTTTCTTGGCATTTTTTAAAAGCAGCTAATAAAATGGACAGCAAAACAAGATAAGTGATTGAGGTGGGAATGGCAACCACTCGAAATGGACAAATGTGCAATGACTGTTCATTTTTTCTCACTGATCCATTCCCATTTGTTTCCTCTGAAATCCAGAGGCCTTTTTCTATCCACTGAACAGCCCCCCGCCCCCTCTCCCCGCCTCTGTATCGGGCCTGCAAAACCACAGGCAGTGCTGTTAATGCCCACCTCACTGCTGGTCATTTAATGGTGGACGGCCAAAGCAGGACACTGCAGGCATCACAACACATGGATCAAGCTGAAGTGGAACAGACAAGTGTGCCAAGTACTATCGCCCCCCCCACTTTCCAGTTCACTCGGTTCATGTCAGACAAACAGGAGCTGCAAGAGAGATCAAATACAGTGATGGCTCAATGGGTTGAGGATTTGTTTAGCTTTAATACAAACTCTTACAAAAACACATACTTTATATGTTAGGTACTGTAACTCGATTCCTTGGCTGTCATTTTGAATCAGATCTGATGTTGTTTAAATCCAAAATAAATGCATATTAGAAACTAACCAGCTGTTTTTCAACTGCACTTACTGTAAGTGAATGAGCAGCATTTTAAGATTTTGGCCCAAAGACTGAGGATTTGACAAAGTTATCACACTGACTAATTAGCTTAATAGCCATCACCCATCATTCCATGAAAAAATGTGCTAGAGCGGCTGAAGTGATATTAAAATCTTTGGACCTTCAGCACAGCCTTTTCTGTATGTTTTCAGAGGGTGAGTGTTAATGAGTAAACCATCTGGCACTGATGTCATGTAGTATGCACTGTCCAAGCTTGGAGGATCTCCTCGAGAACCATCTGCCAGTGGCCACATCTGGTTCTTCTCCATCCATGCCCTTGTTTTGGATACAGTGCTAACAAGCTCCCACGCAATATACACAGCATGGCGACAGTTGTGGCCGACTCGTTCCAGACGAAACTTTAAACCCAGTGGCCTTCATCTATGTGCCATCAAGAGCCATATGTGTGCAGGTTTTCATTCCAGAAAAACACTTATGCAGAACATTCTTGTGATTAGTGCTTTTTGAAGTGAAATCAGCTGCTCTGTGATTTGATTGCGCATCCATGTAGCTCCAAACAGGCTCAAGGTAATTATCAAAATCAAAGAACGCTGTTGATTCTCTTGTTCTTGTGTGGGACATTTTTCCCCGCTTGACTTTGGAAGATGGAACTTCACAAGAATGCAAACACCGAAAAGATATCTTTGCAGCTTGGCAGGCCTGTGTGCTCTTGTTTCCAACTCTCTCTGTGATCACATATGTTGCTTTTCGGTGCAGCTCATCATCACAGAGTGCAGATGTTGTCACAAGACAGTGATACATTAGCCTATTTGCGAAGGCTGTGCGTACTTCAGCTACAGAGCGAGACCTGGAGATCCTCCATGAGGGATTTAAAGAAACTGGAAAATGGAAGACAAGTGGGCCAAAACTGAAAAGAAAAAAAAGCAAATTCAAATGCATCGCCAGTGATGGCAGTATGCTTTGAATGAGCACATAGCACAGCATCTGAAAAAGAGCCTATGTGCTCCACAAATCTTGTTTCTGTGGAGAGATTACTGTTGCTCCTCTTTCTTGTTTGATCATATCTGATTATACACAGTAATGGCACTGAAAAAAACACCAGCACACACTCAGTGTAGAGTAGTAATCAATTTGCTTAGATGAACACATCTGTCAGGATGCATTTGTTACTTTGACATAAAAGCTATAAACTGCGGGTAAAATGCTAGAATATGTACATTTGCAAAACTGACACAACTCCCACAGCTTACTGTAAGTGCATGAGTGGGGCTGTTTAAGAGTACATCTTGTCAGACCATTTTTATTCTCCAAATGTTAATTGCTGTTCTGGGAAACTGGCATCCCTACAAGCATAAATAGTCAACTTCTGCAGATCAATGCCAGCAATGATTTGGTGAGGAGGCAGCCAAGTGTCAGACTCATGGAGAAGTTTTACAAAGAGGTATTTAAATCTGTCCATCCATTTTTATAATGACACAAGTGCAGCCATGCAGAGCCCTTCATCGTACCGGGTTTCAAATTAGATTTACTGCAGTTGCCAGTGTATGAGCGCTGTTCAAACCGTGAGCTGAAAAAGGTGATTTTTTTCCCCCCCAAAACTCACAGCAATTATTTGACAATTCAGAAGAGGAAACGACTGCAATTTAAGTATTTTGAATGGAAATGTGCGTCGTAATTACAGGTCCGCTGACCTTGAGAACGGCTTTAAGTACATTCACAGGAACATTTACTAAATGTTCTGCTGTTTCACATGATGTTTATGTTAAGGTCAATCACAGTTTTGTTGTTGCTTCCCCGTCTTTATTAATGACATGCTGTTTTGTCTAATTTTAAGACCACATCTGTTCTCAGCAAAGCACCGTGGAGCTGCTCTTAAAGTGACTTGATTCAGTGTTTGAAGAGGAAAAGCAGAGGGAAGCTCAGAAGGAATAAAAACACACCTTTGCTCATTTCAGTGCACCTGGGGATTCTGCTGCTCTAACCCATGCTTGGTCTATTATGACTATTTGTCTCAGAGTTAGCAAGCTTTAGATCTGCACAGCCGTTTAACTTTATTCAGTCAGTTCACTGACTTCCTGACACGTCTCTACTTGTGTGTTTTGGCCTTGATCATAGTTGCCATTGTTACATACAAAGCAACAGATGATCACTTTAAGACTGGGCTGGCCTGTTTCTCTCAGGATTTAGGCCCTGATGTCCCCCATCCAGATTTTTCAAGTCAAATGATTCGTTACTAACCTCTTCCAATCATGCAGGAATGTTAACATCAACAGCTCTGTGGCATGGCCTCTGTGACCTGTAACGTACAGAAAAACAGTTACAAAAGTGGTCATGAGGAGAAAAGCTAACACACTGTAACAGGCAAACAGGCAAAGTGCTGGAATCATGACATTGCGTTGCTGGTGGGATTTAGTTTTAAGCCTTCATGGCTAAAATGTGCTGTGATGTTAACACATTTCAAACTAACAGAGGCCTCTATAGTTTGAATTGAATGGTTATCTTCTCAGCAAACAGGGACTGATTACCATCCAAGCAACAAACCTGCATGTGACCACGAACAACAAACGGTTTGGGAAAACAGTATTTTATGCTAAAATATCTTTATCAAATTGATTTGATAAATTGATTTGGCTAACCCAGACGGCTAAATAGGCCTTATGTTAACGTCAGCTAAACTTTTTTGCCTGGAATGAGGACTGTGGACTCATTTCCAATATGTAGCAACCAATAATGCCATCAGCATATGAATGACATATATGTACTGCATTCAGACAGACTTGACAAGTGCTGATATATCCTGTAAACCTGTTGCTGGTTGCCTCGTAACCCTTCGCCCTTCCATTTTCATCCACAAAAGGCTGTGTGAGCCTGTTTTCTACCCCTCCTTCCTATAAACGATCAATGATGATCTCGACATCGGCCATAACTCACAGAACCACAGTAACATTTGTAACTTTTGTTTTAGTTCCAACAACCTCCAAAGTAAGTTTGAAAGCCAGAAATCTCTGACCCTTCCGAAGTAGTCATTTAGTCATTGGTATTGATCAAAAACCCCATCATCTCCACTGCAGATACATTATGATCACTTTGTGCCGTGGGGCAGTATAAATCTAAGTTATAGCTCCTATAAACTTTTGGACTCCCACAATGCCAACAAGCAGTAATCACAACGCTGGTTTCAGATGCTGTTGTGACAGCCAGCCTGCTGAATTTTATACTCTTTACTGGCTACAGTTCAAACACAGAGCATTTGAGATGAACAAGGCCATTCTAGACGGTGTTTGTGTCAGAGGAGCGCAGCGGGTGGGGACAGGGGTATTCATGAGCCCTTCAGGTACCGTACATTTAAAAGATGGCCCAAGAGACCTGCTCATCCGCGTTCATAAACAGCTCTTAGATCTGTCAAAAGGACTGAATGCATTTCTATGAATACAAATTTTACAAAAGGAAGATTTTTCTTTTTTTCTTGAAACCGTACCCTCCCTCCTATCTGTTGCAGTGCAGCAGAAGTTGAATTCAAAAATTGGAAAAAAGCCCCGTGCTTAAAAACAGGCAGCTACTGTATGAAAGCAGCCTCCGCTCGGCAACAATGAGGCAACTCATGGCCAACAAAGCTGGAGAATGAGAGATTAAACATACTGTATTCCTCTTTGTTGCCTGTTTACATAATCCCGACAGTCTCTCATCAAGGAGCGTGGATGAAAAGCTTTCATCAACTCCCTGCGGAAAACCTGCTTTCTTCTTTGAAGCTCAACACTGTGGCACAACATGCACACAGGTGTTCCACTTTCACTGAGCAGGATAAGCAACACACCTGACAGTAAAATCTGAAGTCAAAATGTCTGTCCCTGGGGAGACAAAACACTGAAACACGGGCCTTTTGAGCGTGGGGGAGTTGGCCATAGTGCATCGTCATTCTATGCATCATTAATCATTACGGCTGAAGCCAAGGACAATAAATGGACTGGAGCGCCGCTCAATGAAAGGGCTGTAGCTCCACACACCGAGATATTCTGATGCGAGACAAAAGCATCTGCCTGCAAACCAGGGAGCTCCGTGTTTCATAGCTCCATGCCGTCTTTCCATCACAGTCCCGTTCAGATGCAAACCTTGTATCTCCAAAATGTCATCTCTTGGGGAACAGCTCTTTTTTAAAGCTTTGACACAATCCAGTTTTGATGCCACTCTGTGTTTTTGTAAAGGATTTATAAGTCCCAAGAGGTGAGCGAATTTTCCCAACCCACGGAGCATATAATCCTCTAATTCACCCCTATTGGAGTTACGAGGTTTGTGCCCAACAGGGATAACATGAGGGGGAGTGGAATCTGTAAAGAAGCAGCTGGGAATTGAAAGCTTTAAATATCTACCGGGGAATCTCACAGAGAGCAAGCTGTGTCCCGTTTACAAGCCTGGACAAAGTAATAATCGGCAGAACAAAGATGCAGCCACAACATGGCAGAGAAATTCATTGTATATAATGTAAAAAGTTAAAGGATGAAAGTGAAAACTTAACAAGCGAAGGAGAGAGCTGAAAGTTAAGTCACATCCAGCTTGTGGCAATGTGTCAGTGATAGAGGAAAATTGTGAGTAACCAAGCGTGCCAGGTCCAATAGTTTTCTGATTGTTATTCCAGTGCTCACGTACAAAGTTACTAAATGCTGATTTTCCGAGGTTTATCTTAATCCTAGAAATGTCTAACTGAGCAGAGCTCGGGTGAGTCACAATGAAATCTGGACCTGAAGGAGTCTGGCAAAGTTTAGTTTTTCTTCGAAGGCGTTACACTCCGTTTGAAAGGTGAGAAGTGTTGCTTGCACCTACGGGACAGAGATGTCCACTCGGTATTATTTCATTCGTGACGTATTTCCAAGCGATGCAGAGTACAGTGGGCGAGGTAGCTTTTCAAGGAGAGATTTGATCAAACTGGTTGATTGGAGAACATGAGTCTCTAAAGAATCACTGTAATAAGAGGTGTAGATGACTGTTCGCCTACACCCACAGCTCCCTCCTTGGATCAGGTGGTGAGGGCAGCCGGAGAAATGAACAAATTAGCCCTCAAACACAGTCATTTAATAATGTAAAACTAACTCACATCCAAACACACTCATCTATTCCATCATATTATTACACTTGCTAACACATCTCAGTAGAAGGGTAAAGAGATTCTGATATATCAATACTCAGAACAATATTCTATTTATGGTATATACCCAAGAGACAACACAACAATTCTGTTTCACAGGATAAGAAAATGAGTGTATTACTATAAATGAGAAGAGTAAACCGTTTTCTACCCTTTTAGTGAAACACGTTTTTCTGTAAAAGGGTGAACGTTTCTTTATCGTTTCATTAATCAGACATTTAACACACTTTTTGAATGTCAAACCAGGGTTGGTTTGTGAATTA
>JBCAUF010000790.1:1850858-1867543 GCA_038406115.1 Haemulon aurolineatum | reverse complement strand
CATCCAACAGCATCTCATCATGCAGATGGTTTTGATTTCAGACGCTCAAGTTTGGAGATTTTTTTTTGCCTCCCAGTCGTCACAGTGGAGGTGAAATTTACTTTTGCGAAGATCAGAGCTTTGAAAATTCAGCAGAAAAACAAGTTGCCCCACTTAACTCGGGATAATCCACAGAACACACCGCCAACAACTGGCCTGCCTACTGCTTTCGCCGTGTTTGGGTGTCAGCAGAAATAACTGAGGTGCAAGTGAAGCGGTGTAGAAGGCTAGATTATTTAGAAAATGTATTTTTTGGAAGTTGCATGAAACAACCTTTCAAATCTGCTGCAGATGAGGTATTTTGTTTATGTACCTGCCACCTTATATTAGACTTCATTCTCCACATGCAGCAGTTGCACAGGTTGTTTTCTTTGCATTTGGTGCAGAACCCTCTAAAAGTAAACAGATAGTTATGGATAAACATGGTGAAATGACAAGTTGGAGAGCAGAGATAGGTTGTTAAAATATAAATCCCTTTTTTGCCAGTTAAATCATGCACAGGTAGGGCAGAAAGGTGATTTCTTTTTAGTGCACTTTGCTAACTTTTGTGCAATATATTACCTAACATTTCAAGAATAAAACTGCCCCCCTGACTCTTCATTGGCCAGCTGCCAAAGTGACTGATAGTCCAGACAAGTGCATGGCACATCCAACCAAAGTCTGGCTCGTAGCCACTTATTATTCCCATACTCCTACTGATAAAACGATAAAAGCCTTCCGTAAGAAACTGGGATCTTCCCTTTCGCCACGAGCAGAGAAACGCTTCCTCCTCCCGGTGACTCACAGGTGGCCACATCCAAGCCTGCTGCGGCGCTCTCCTCCCCTCAGTTGTGGATTTACAGTCATGCTCCGAGAAGTTTGTCACAAACATGTGCTTAAGAGGCGATGAGTGACTCCACGGCGCTGGCTCTATCACAGTCGCCGTGGTAATTGCTGTTTATCATCCTGCCTTCTCTAAATCAGTTGTCGGGTGCCTTTATTTTGGACTCTCAGAGAAATCTTTATCAGCAGTGAGCAACAGCTAATGTAAGCCTTATCTGATCAAACACAACCCAGGGCCCTTTTATTTGTAGAGAAATCAACAAACTATCTGTCTACATAATTACTATTTGCTCATTTTTGCTGTGATTTCCCTCCCTAAGGCAGACAAGGCTAAATTAGTCATGCTTTAAATGACATTAGACATCAGTCGTGTTACAGGCATCATTAAAGTGCACTGTGGTCGACAGGATCAAACCTTCTTGTTAGGCAGACAGCCATGAATCACAGGCTGAACCCACATCAAGCCACTTCATCCACACATGAACAGACGAACAACAAATGATTTTCAGTGATTTATCTTTGTCGTGTATTTCGCAAACACTCTGAAATAAAAAGCCACAAATTAATATTGTTCCGGATAAATAAATGACTTCTGTTTATTTTGCTGTCTTGTTTGCCTTCTTGCTGATGAGCAGCTGGAGCTCTTAGTCAAACACTGCTTCTCACTTCCCACTGAACTCCCTGCAGGAGGCCCTTTGAAATCCACCAACATGGGAAGTTATATATGTAATCATTTAGAATCATTTTGAATATCAATGGCGCAGGAATGCCGAGGATCCAGTTTTAATGGGACAATAAAGGCGAACCACAAAGGTTTTTCTTTTTTTTTTCTCCTTTTTTTTTCCTAATGGCAGCAGGGATGTGGGCTCACTTTACTGCTGCCAGCTCGTAAACACATTCACACCTCTCTCTCATTTAAATGCGGGATAAGTTATAGCACATTATTGAAGAAAAAAAAAATCGGGGTCGACAACAACCTGCATTTGAATGGTGTCTGGGAGAGCCGGGGCCAATCCACAAACCGGCAGCAGTTTAAAAAGCTCAAATAACAGACAGAGAGGAGCAGTTTCTGTCGCTGTTGCAACACAGAGACTGTTTATTTTCACTGACGGTGACACTGGAACAATGATGGCAGCCTAATTATTATGACTGAACCATCACGCAGGGGCTAAAGTGATACAAACCGAAAGCAGAAAATGTTGTTTAAAGTAAAAATGAGGTAAATTGAAAATCAAACATATAAATAAAAAATGTAAAAAAAAGTTCATATCATCCAATGCCTCCAATTAGACCAGACTGTCTTGTCCATATCTGCATGCAAATTAAATATTTCCGCAAATTTACCTTAGCAAAAATTCTATATAAATTTAAAAAAAGGCGCAAAAACAAATCAAAAAGCACTTCATCTCCTTGTTCTCGTTCTCCTCTGCGCAGCGCTTTGCCCACCGAGAGGAAAAAACCCTCTCCAAGCTTGATGGTCTCTCCAAGATTACCCTATCAGGTGCAAACCGCTGACATGTTTCCACCCACCAACAACAAAAAAGCCTCTCTGTGCCCAAATCTCAAGCCGCAGACGCACAAACACCACTGACAGGCACTGCTGCGCCATCATCAGCCCCCAAACCTCTCCAGGGATCCGCTGCTGCCGCCGCCGCCGCCGCCGCCGCCGTTGCGATTTCCACACTACTTTTTTTTTGAAAAACATAACTTTTGAATGCCTGGATAAGTTTGTTTGCCCACTTTTAAGCGGCTTGTTTTTTTGGTGAAGGGGCGTCACATTATCCACCGCTTTCCCCCCTTTTCCACCGCAGCACTTGGTAGAATAAAATGACCCATGCAAGGTGTAGAAATCCCCCGCAGGTACGGACCGAGCTGAGGAGCCTGTGATCTCCGGAGCAGCACGATTTGGGATTGTGGGGGAAACTTTGGCTGTAGGATAATTTTTTTTTTGCGCGAGGGGGATTTTTTTGTTTTGTTTTGTTTTGTCTTTTTGGAGAGGTTGAATTCTGAGTCCTTTCCACGCTTTGGCACCGATTTACGGAGACGTTGCGGGATTTCTCGGAGACTGAGCTGAGAAAAAATCAACAAGAAATCTTCTGGATAATTCAGCCCCCCAACAAGGAAGCACCTAAATGTTGCACCCTGTGACTCTGCTGCTGCTCTCCAGTGATCTATCCTTACGCTGGGATTCAATCTCCTACTTACCGCCGGAGTTGTGTGCGTAAAGGACGCGCAGGGGAGCGAAAGCGAGCGAGAGAGAGAGAGGAGAGAGAGAGAGAGAGAGAGGGGGGCGATTTCGCCAACCTTTCCCGGGGCTCTAAAAATCTGTGGAAGCAGGTGTATTTCAGGTGTATTTCTGCAAGTCAAGATGTCTCTGGTGCCTTCGAGGTTCATATACGTGTAAGTGTTCCACATCTCCGCTCGTCCTTTTCGCACATTAAATCATGCATTCTTACCAATAGAAGTCGCCAAAAGCTTCATATTTGCGCGCTGCTTTCATCCAGGTAGGCTGCGTTTATTCTTCATGTAATTGCCTGTGTGATTCACTCCCCTCCTCTCTTCTCTTCTCTCCCTCTCTGTCTCTCTCTCTCCACGTAGGTGTTTACATTTTCTGGTACTCTATTTCCAGCTACAGGTATGTTTACTCCCATTTTTACTCCTTTTTTTGTGAGCGTGTGTGTGTGTGTTTGTGTTTGCATGCCACCGTGCACCTTTTAATGTGAATAATGCTGATGATGGCTATGGGTTCTTTTCAGGGTGGTCCCCACAATATTAAACGCAGGATTTACTTGATTCAGTGAATCCACATGAATCCGCATTAATTGAAGGAACAGTAATCGGTCTGTAATTTTAGAAGGAAAGCGAAAAATAAAATCAACCAAAGTCATTGTGAAGAGAAAAATAGATTTATTAAAGAGACAGCTATGAGTTTATTACATTATAACCTTATGCAATGTAAAAACTGCCATAAATGTCTGAAAAAGCAGCCAAGCTCAACGTGGAGCAGTGCAAATAAACTATTCTCCCGCTTCTATATTTTAAAAGCATCCTCACGATGCGATACATGAAATAAAAATACAATTATTACACTATAATCTAATTAAAATGACTAATGCAGAAAGACCACAGCCTCCTGCAGTGATCCAGAAATATCACAGGTAATTCGGCTTTTGGAGAAACTCTTTAATCTCGAAGCACATCAGCTGTTCCTAATAACTCCAATCAATACTGTCATTGGGGCCAAATTTGAATTAAAACCTGTTGTTTCTAATCTGGAGTTCAAGTAGCAGTTTGAGTATTTTACAGCAGAATTGTGTAATAAATATTTGGATCCCTGCAGGTTGAAAGTTGCTCTCTGAACAGATGGGCTCGTTTGGCGCTCGTTGCCTCGCTCTTTTTTTTTATGAGTTGCGTCTCACTTTGAACAGTAATGATTTGCAGGCATCCACTCACCTAATTGCGCGCCGTGATCCAGATAAGATGCAGAGAGCACGCTCCTTCACTCATAAAGCTATCTGATCACTTTATTGCCATGACGTGTTTGATCATAATATTGCACGTGCTGTTGTTTTAAATTAAAGTCTCATTGTTGTTATGATCTGGAATATTGAAACAGGATAGACTGATTTAAAAAAAATAAAATAAAAAAAGAAGAGCAGGTCTTTGAGGTTTATCTCTCATCTTCTTCTGGGATGCATTTTCTTCCACATGAGAATCCCACAGCTGGAAACACTTTGATTGTAGTTTTTATGTAATTATATCTTTATCAGATTACAGAAAAAAAATATATATATATGTATATACTTGTCAGAGAGAGCTGAATCATACCAAAAGGAGTTAACGTTTGACCTTTCTGGGCAAATAAAACCTTGCAGGAGGAAAGTTTCTTTGTAAACTATGTAAAAAAACATTTTATTGGTAGCACAATTCTGGTGCTTTACTACTAAATTAGTTTGTTTAGTGCCGTGGGATCACCTTGTCCGGGTCGGGGAACCATTAGCTCCCAGGGCCAAAATAACAGGCCCGACCCCTGAGGTCCATTTTTTTGATCGAAGACTCTTTAATGAAACTTCTGAAAGACAAAATATAAAATCCCCAAACTAGAAACTGCAACGTTATATAAGTCAGTGCGCTCTGATTAGTCCAACAGAGTTGGCGGAAACAAAACCATAGCGTCAACTGACCACTCCTTATGCATAAGACAGGCTGAAATTAATGCAGAATGTGACCTAACACACATATGAGGCAGGCAGATGGGTGATATTGTCTGTTTTTCTGCTGTTTTAATGTGCGATTGGCATGTTTGTTGTGGTTTAGAAGGAGATAGATTAGATAAAGGCATTGATCACACAAAGGAAACGCATTGTGGCTGTTCAGATGCTTTCAGGCTGACGATCAAACAAATGAGGAAAAAGCAGGAACGGCCCTTTAATGGCCTCCTGTCACTTTGCCTCTCCATGTTGTCTGGCCCGCTCTGCTCCTCGGAGCTGCTACGAGCGGCTAATGGCTCTTCCATGTCACGCTGTGGTCGTGATTTCATGAGGAAAAAACAACAGAAGCAACCACAGTTGGAAGTAAACTTTGAATGCACTGCCAACATGCAAAGAGTGTGTCCTTTCTCTATTTGTGTGTGTGACCCCCACGTGTGTGTGTGTGTTGAGCAGATAGCAAGGTGTATCTTAGATGGATGCGACGACTAAACTTCCTGGGTAACGATGAGCGCCAGACTTTTGAAGTTTCAACCATATCCGTTTTCATGCTGAGTCTTTGAAGAGAGGAGACGGCGTGATAAAAAGCTGTTGTCGCTGGTGTTCACCCCGGCCATGTGCTTAGGCTTGCCTTTCCCCTGACGCAAAATGCAACTGTCTACCAAACACACCTTTATGTTTGTTTAGAGATGGGGAGATTTGGGATAAATCCCGTAGCAGCCCAGGTAGGCCACGTTTTGTTGTGTGTTTTTTCTCTTTTTTCTTCTTGATCGTCAGCTTTGAGGTTCATTTTTAGAGAGTTGACAGCAGATGATGCTGATTATTGACTTTTTGACTATTGATTTTGCAGAGTTTTTAACACATTTGTGCTGTGTGTAGTTTAGTATTAACACTTTACTGCTGTTGCTGGGTAAATGTTGAAATTCAGCCACTTTCCTATAGAAACATCAGCATGAAAGCAAACTGTGCATTATTATTAGTGTGTGCATGAGATCCCTCGTGAGTCGTGGCGATTTCAGCTGCGTTACTTGGATGAAAAGTCCTGCAGGTGACGATTTTTTCTTTGTCTGTTCAGCCGTTGTGGCCACCGCTGCTCGTGCTAACTGCTCGCGCCCTTGAATGCATCACTTTCTGCAGTTTTCCCTGCAGAGCAGTGAAATGTTCAGAGCATCTAATATGAAACTTCCATGGCAGCAAAAAAAACAAACAAAAAAACCCCTCTATTGAACGACTTGAAAAAATTGATTCAACATCTCTTTAATTTCAACATAGAGTGAATGTCTTATGCATTTATCAATACAAGCTATGAGGAAGTTAAGACAGATGTGCATTGCCCTCAACGGCTCACACAAGTGTGTCGTAAATTGACAACTCCCTGTCTGTGATTGAATAAGCTGCTCTTGGTTATCAGTTCCCTGATCTGATGCGAATGTGCCTCTTCATGCAGTGGAACTGTAAATCTCTTGGCTGAGTTTATAGGATGAAGGAAGTGGTTGGGTTTATCTGTTTAGGGCTGCAGAGAGCGTTGGAACTGACTCATTTCGTTTCCAATATTGTGGTGACTGTAGTAAAAATCCAATTTATATTTATTAGGAGGACAATGTGTCACATGGTTGTCATGGCTGTGCGTTTGTTTCATGCAGGTTGTGTTGCATGTTGGAATACTTTGAGTAAATTTGTCAAGAAAATAAAAAAAAGGGCTGGGCTGGAAATTATGGAGGAAAATTAGCCACTGAAGCCACAGCTAATTTTTATATCTTTGCTTTGGGAAAAGAGAGCATGAATAAAGTCACAGTATTTCTTAAGATTGAAGCCTTGAAATCAATATTAATGCCATAGATTCGTTGCATCAGTAGGTGATGCATTTCAATATGCAGCCTTTCATTTTGCAGCGCTGCTTGATGCCAAAAGTAACATTATGGGCGTGTTTCCTAAATGTCAAGATACAGAAGCTGCGTCCCAGTCCAGGGCCTGGATCCTCCGAGGTCCACATTTCTAGACCGGATACGTCATAATGAGCCAACAAGTCCTTCCTAGAAAGCTCGCCCAAATGAGGCCGAAAAACACTGCCTGATGCTGCACCGTGCAGTCCACCGGGCAGCTGTGGGTGAAGTTCTTGACATTGCAAGTTGATGTCCAAACTCACCACAAGCTTCGGGAGGCACTGGGCCAACCTGTTGACGCATCGTCATGGACCGTGTTCTCCAAAAGGGTTAGGCGCCTGAACTGGGGCACGGGTTGAATGACACCTGGTTCATAAGAGCCGTGTTAAGAGCCTTTGAGAGATTTGCTCTCAAATTTGCAGGAGTTGCTTATTGTTCCTCCTCTGACTTTAAGGATTTGTTCTTCTGAGGCCACGGTTCCCCATCATGTTTGCTACATGTCATTAATTTACTGAAGTTAGAATAACAAGGGTTCGGGGTATGTAATGTGTATATAATTAGCCACCTGAGAGCAGCCACATAAAAAGCCATTACTGTGCAATTACCACACCATACAGCTGGGGAAATGGGATCTTGGCGTGAACGGAGATTCCAGGGGCTTCTGAAAGTATACGTTTCCTCTCGCTCCTCCACATGTTGGGTGACACGGTTGCCTTTTTCTGACACGCTGTCGACGCTGACGATTTCCTCTGTTTTTAATGCCGGGGCTGAGGTGACTCGTAAACAGCAGGCTAGTGAATTATGAAAGGTGGAATTGGAGAATGTGATCCGAAAAGTCGTCTCACGGGAGTGTTTTTGCGGTTCAAGGTGCCTCTTGCCATCTTTCAGCCTCTCAGTCTTGTCTTCCGCCTGCTGCGTTTCCTAATTTATGGACCCTACTTCGCCTGCGGGCAGATATTTGTTTGATGATAGTGCAACAGGTCTGGATGCTTCAGGTGTATAATTGCTAGTGGCTTGCTTGCTTGTGGAAATGGAGTACAGGTTTCTCAATATCGCCCGGGGCACATAGTATACCGCTTTCTCAATGCAAAGCAACAGACGGCTGCACCATAGGCTTTTGCACTTGTTCTGCGGGATTTTTCCCCAAACGGTGACTTCATTAACACATTTCGTAGCATAGTTATCAGCTTGTAAATGCAATGCATATAAAATGTGCCAGTTGAAAGCGAGGGGAGAAACATTAAAATGCCACAGCCTCAGTTTCCTGGTTGGTATCTGAGTTTTTGGCCCCTGAAGCACAATTTTTTTTTGACACCGGGCCCATAAAAGCAACAGCGCACATTACTATCAACACCTGTGCCATGATGTCTCACCGTCTGTCGCTCTCTCTCTCTCTCTCTCTCTGTTTCTTCATCTTTCTGTCTCTCTCTTTCTCTCTGTTTCCTCCTGTCTCACGCCTCTGTGCAGGAGTGCCAGCAGAGCTCTGCTGACTTCAGGTTTTACATCGAGAACCACACGAGGAACCCGGACGACCTGAGCCGGAAACAGGTCCGGATCTATCAGCTCTACAGCAGGACCACGGGCAAACATGTCCAGATCCTGGGGAAGAAGGTCAACGCCAACGGAGATGATGGGGGCAAGTATGGTATGGGAGAACTCCTGTGCATCTCACCTGACACCTTAGCTAGCTTCGTCATCACAGGACGAGAAATCACCGCCACCCACCAGCCAGATGTTGGTGCTTCTTGAGATTATCTCCTCGCTCGTGCAGCCACTCGGGCTCTTTGCTGCCCTTTGTTTCGGAGGTGGTTCTCCACGCTCTGTGTTTTTGGCTCGGGCAAAGCGGATGGTGATTTTTGGAAGCCACCAACGACTGGTTGGAGTGGCTGCAAACACTGAGAAATTGCCGACCTTGCAGTGGATGTTTACTGCAGCATTTGGGTATCCAGAGCAAGTCTTTTTTTGTCTTGATAGATTTATAGGTGTGAATATTTCTGCCAGAATGCCTAATATGGACCAAAACAGTCATATTGGTTTGCCAATTCTGCTGGTTTTTGAGCTTTTGCCTGTGAGCTAAGGATGCAATCCTGTGGCATTACTCAACTTTATTGTCTTGTCGGTTTGGAGCAATTGATCAGAAAATATAGTTTTTCGCAAGGAGTGGGACTTTTCTTGAATGCAATAGACGTGGTGTGAATGTGCTCCATGCTAACTTGAAAAATGTTGATCATTAAGTGTAAAGAAGACAAAAAAGCATGAACACATTTGGTTTTGCATACATTTAATGCTTCCATCCACCTCACATATGCCCTCTTTTCCTTCTGCGTGGACTTGTTCACAAATTCAAATCAAAACAAACGTAGCGGATGAGTTAATTGATGGTCAGCGAGGCTCTCTTTGATGCTGTGGCATAAACATAAGGCGGCGGGACCCGGTGTTGTGCTTTCCTGCAGATATTTTGCTCATAACAGCTGACTCACGGCTCGAAAATTGCTGGTCTCGAACGCCTCTTGAGTGAGTGTGTTCAGTCACAGATGCGCCGAGGCGAAGTTTCCTCACTGCTTGTTAGAGCTTGAGTGGAAGCAGATCCAATTTTTCCCATGAGGCCTTGCCAATTTCTGCCCTCCGCCCCTCCTCTGCCTCCTCCTCCTCCTCCTCCTCCTCCAACTTCTCCCGCCCGCCCGTCTGCCCGCCACCACCTCCACCTCCTCCTCTTCCAGCTGCAGTACCTGGCACCTGTGAACTCCTTTGCACTCACGAGTAATGCTCAGGAAGATACTCTCCTCGCTCTAATCCGCTCTCTAGTCCCTGCAGCTTGGCGGCGGAGGGCCACAAAACCACCCCGGGAGAAATATATTGCTTCGATGCAGAGCTTTATGACGTCCGGGCCCGTATCAGTGCAGCCAAACTGCGGCTGCTATCATTCTTTTTAGGTATTAGTGTGGCATATTCATTACTTTTAAGAGACTAGGACAATCCTTTTCCAGGACGATCCGTTGTAAATGATGCCTGTTGTTCACTCAGAGCAGCTGGTGGGTCACCGCAAAGGCTTTTAAACTGATAAACGCTGCAATGTGGACTTAAAGCAGGAGTCTGTAGCTCTTTTTTTTTTTTTTGACAGGCTAATACATGCTTGTGGCACCACGTTGTTCATGTTGCACCAACGGAGAGAACATTGCATTGGTTATGAGGTCACTGGAAGTGGTATTTAATGTTAAAACATTGATCAGATATTTCCAGCATTTCTGTCAGATTTTTCATCTTAACCCTTTTCTGTACCAGCTGTGGTCGCCAATGACGTCTCGAGCCAACAGAAACACTCTTCGGGCCTCCAGCAGATCACCAGAGTGTCCTGCTCATGCATTTACAGACGATGGGGTTTGGACGGGGTCACGGACAGACGATATCACGATATCATACGGTCGGAGGGGGAAATATTGTTTTATCTGATGTTCTGGGTCGAGCCTTCATACTTGAGGTCGAATTCTGGGTCTCGGTTCAAAACCAGCCCGGAGCGAGGAGGCCAAAGTGATGTCAAGCGACTCCTGATTCGACTTGCAGGGCTGAAATATCGTTCTGCCCATCGTTCGTCTCGTACACAAGCAAGTCTTGTTGGAATTTTTCCCTCTCAAAGGCCCAAAGAGCCCCAGACTGATCTTTCCAGTGATAAAAAAAAGTCAGAAATGCTCTTTTTTTTTGTTTTTTTTAACTCACCGAATAACTAAAAAGACGGAATAACTTCAACCTTCCCTTAGTTTCACCTTTAAGACAGGTTTCCTTCTTCCCACTTTCCTCCCAAGGTTGGATTTAAGGGCTGAGAGGGGGGTTGAGGAGGGGATGGGAGGGGAGGGGAGTTACTTCTGCCCTCGAGCCCATCCCATCCCCTTCGCCTATTCTTCCCCTGCTCCCTTGAGCGCTACTGAATGGCCCTGTGTGTTAAACAAATGGATCATCTTAACTTTTTGATTGAGTGAGCACAGACTAAAGGGAACTTGAAACCTAATCCTGAGGGGCACATAACCGCTCCACAAATGTTTGGCAGATCTCTCCGCTGGTCGAGGGGCGAGCGGAGACAAAGGTGACCTCGCAGGGGTTAACATTTAGGATGGGGAGGGGAGGAGGAGGAGGAGGAGGAGGAAGGGGGGGTGTGTGGGCCGGGTGGGGGTGGTGGGGGGGGATAAAAGAGCCGCCGGGATGCGTCTCGAGAGTGGATTACTGCTGTGTCAGGGTGAAGTGACGGAGAGATCGCTGTTTTGGTGCATATGTGGTTTTGCATAAAGAAAGTTTATCACGCTGCAGCCTCAAAATACTCAAATGATTGTTTGCTCTGGACACCCATGATTTATCTTGTTTCGTTGAAACATCATATTTCTCCACACTGACTGAACAAATTCTCATGTTGCAGCGTTTTACATAGGCCCACATCACAGACTTATATGTGCTGGATCTTGCAGAATTCGATTATTTTGTGATTTTTAACTATTAAGATAAATAATTTTCTGTTATCTTTGATGTGATTGAAGCAGATTTGACTGATAGAAGTAGCTGACTGCTTTATGGTGGCAACATATCCATGAAATATCAACTTCTTAATCCTAAAATACTGTCACCAGGCTCAGTGTTAGCCCCTCCAGTGTAGACCCAGATTTTCTTTACAGGACCTGGAATTAAATCTCATCCGATTTTAAGTTTTAAATCTGCAGGAAATTTTTCAGAAAAATTTCACAGTATTGAAAAACGAACAGACCTCCAGACGCTGCCCACCATTGATGAGAAAACACACACCAGATTTGTTTAAATGCATGTGAATCTTTAAGAAAAAACCAAAAACATGTTTACATGAGTGGAAAGGTCAGCCCTTGACGGAGTCTGTCTCTTTCTTTTTCTTTTCCAGCTCTTCTCGTCGTGGAGACGGAAACCTTCGGGAGCCACATTCGAATAAAAGGAAAAGAGAGCGAGCATTACATCTGCATGAACGAGAAGGGCAAAATAGTCGGAAGGGTGAGGATCTTTTTGGTTTTCGTTTTCAAGAACGAAAAAAAAAACTTCAGTGAAAGCTCAACGTTTTCACCGAGAAGATTAAATCATCACTTTGAATATCAAAATGAATATTTTAAACGGAGCCCTTAATCCGGGCTGAATTGAACGCAGCCTCAGATCTGCTTTTTCCTGCTGTTTTCGTACACCCTAACAAAACCCCTTTGATAACTCACAGCCCTTCTTCCATTACGTAATCGGCCTACTCCTTTGACACTCGATCAGTCAATTACGGACTGCAATCACCACAATGCATTGAGAGACTAATGGTCACTTAGGAGGAATGCCATTGCAATTATATCACTTAGTCACACCAGGTGGCCACAAAGCGCGGGATGACTGCATGTGACTCTGCGGACGGCCGCTTCGATATGGAAAAGAAGTTAATATCTGAAAACGCGCACTGTGGAGGCACACGTGTGATTTTGTTGCATTAATAACTCATGCTGTCAGCGTCAGTGGGGCGGCAGTAATTCACACAAGTTTTCACTCTCTCATCGTGGTCATCTGTTAGAAACATGCATTTTCAGTTTTCGTTGCCGGGGCCTCTTTTGTTTAAAAAAAAAAGTTCTTTGACTTCCTCCTTTAAACCACTGCAGGATTATTTGGAAAAAATCGGATAAAATGACATTTAAATTGTTGATTGCTGGTGGCTTTCAGCTTGTTTAATGATACTGTAAATCACAACGAAAACATGAAGACAGTTTTGCTTTTAATGGCCCAGATTTTCATGGTCGCCTCAGCTTTAAATATTCAGCAGTGTTGTATTTTATCCTTGCAAAACTTAAGTTGTGACCATAGAACAGTAAACTACAGTATCAAAATCCACCAGATATCCATTGTTGGTTTTATTTATATATTTAAAACTTTTAATCATCAAACAAAAACCAGCATGTTTCAGGGCTTCTGTCAGAGCTTATTCATTTTCATTCATTTATTGCTGAATGCCTCAAAGCAGTTCAGTGCTTTGGCAAATTCACTTTTTTGCGAATGTTAGATGAGAGAATTGATACCACGCTTTCATCAATGTACAGGCCGACCTTTCCAGTCCTTAGGCTAGGCTAACTAAGCTAATTAATTGATTATGGAATATAACAAGGAAGCAAATTAGCCACTACAGCAAACTATTCATTTAAAATGCAACTTCTGTAATGTGGAATTCGCCCAGAAAGTCAAATAAAGACTTTAGGTATTAAACTGTGGAAAGTCGAGAGTAAACGCACTAGTCATGTTTCATGTTAATTAAAACATTTACATTAAATCTCTAATATTTTTTACTGTAAGTCAGTCAAACCTCGTGTTATCCTTTCATCATGTGACTTGCCAGAATGTATCTGCACCTCAACAGAAAAGCAAAACCGTTTCTGAGCCTGAATGCACTGATTCAGTGGAAATAAGCCAGCAGCACGTTAGTTGAGAAAAAGGTCACGCTGCCATGGTTAATAATTAATTAACATCCTATTTGTGTCCTCCTTTCAGCCCGATGGAAGGAAGCAGGAGTGCGTCTTTGTCGAGGAATTCCTGGAGAACAACTACACGGCCCTCGTGTCGGCCAAGTACAAAGGCTGGTACCTCGGCTTCAACCGGAAGGGTCGGCCCAAGAAAGGCTCGCGGACCACGCAGCGGCAGCAGGAAGTCCACTTCATGAAGCGCCAGCCGAAGGGCCGGCTGGACCCGCTGGAGGAGTTTCGGTTCACCACAGTAACTAAGCGGACACGAAGGGCTCGGCGGTTAAAACCCAACTCCAAGAGGAACTGATGGGACCCAATGGGACAGCACTAATTTTCCTCGGGGAAAAGGAAAAAAAAAAACAAAAAAAAACAAACTGTATCTGAAAATCTCAAGCTTCTTGTCTTAAAAGAATCACCTTAAAGACTTCACTTCTGTAAAAGAAAGACAGACAAAAAGAACAACAAAAAAAAAAGTCAAAGATGTTTTATTTTTGTATTTCAGGATGACTGAATATTTCCTAACTCTTGGATTCTTCTGGGTTGATGTCATTGTGCTAACGTGTCTGTCATGTTATTTATACTGGATAAACTAAAGGACCTCTGAGAGAATTCCTGTCGCCATCGTCCTCAGCTACGTTTGAACTGCAAGCTGAAGGCATGCTTTCTTTTTTGACAATGGGGGCTGAAGCAGGAGCTGACGCAATGTTATAAAAATCAGCCAACTAGAGATTTATTGGAATACCTGTCGGTTTTTGTTTGTGTTTCCCCTGACAACGCGGATCCCATACTTTCCACTGGAATCAGACACCATGGAGATGAAACGGGGTGGCAGTCGCAGGTGACACTGTGCTGCCGCCGGGATAACTGTGTAGCTTCGAGTGCAATATTTTACAGGTCTCTCTCTCTCTCTCTTTCTCTTTCTCTTCCTCCTTTTCCTCTTCTTCTTCTTTTTTTTTTTCCATACGTCTCTCAACCTCAGCTTCACTCGCGGCTCCCTGGAATGCGCTGAACCTTTTCCCGAGTGCTGTGTGTGATTTCCTTGACATTTCCATGCAGCCTGTGATTCAGCTAAAACACGACATGCTTTGACTAGTCGGGCACCAGCCGTGGCTTTAGTCTTGTTAAAACATAAAAAAAAAAATTTAAAAAAGAATAAAACAAAAAACACCCGCGCACATACACACAATGCAAACAAAAACATTACAGCTGATTCATAAGTCTTCCAACTTCATCACGTTTAATCCCTTCGTCTCCCCGTGGACTGGCCTCTTTTTCCCTCACATGTGTTCAAAGGATGCCTTGATTCTTTTCAGTGTGAGCTCGCTAATATTTTGGGGTTGGCGATGAAGACTTCCTCTACCTCCTTGTTCTTTTTTGTTTATCTCCACCTAGTCTGACTGTCTGTGTTCAGTTAATCTCGAGAAACCTTTCATTCGACCGCTGAGCCGAACTGAGCTCGTCTTCTTTTCTCCTTTTCTTTTTTCTCCCCCCTTCCTTCCTTCCAAAATCATCTTTCGACCGTGAGCTCATCTTCGCTCCTTTCACTCTCACTGGATGAAAGTCTCAAAAGATGCTTTTTTGGGGGGGAAAAGCTCAGCCCCCTCCTCCCCCACCATGTGTCTGTTTGTCAGATCAGTGATCCGCAGACGGGAGCCCCGCCGTATATGCTCTGACCGACCCCTGATCGCTTCATGAATCCACGTTTTTGACAATTGAGACTTCTCCTCCTCAGACGACCGACCTCGTCTCGTCTCGGCCGGGATTTCTGGGAACATTTTCAAGCGACATGTGGCAGAGTTTGTGTCTGAGCGATCCTGAAGGGAAAAGTCTGTCATTCCTCCTCTCACTGACGACAAACTCCAGCCCCTTTTCACCAGTAGTATGTATTCACCTGTCTGCGGGCAGGTTTTTGTATGAGTTGCTACTAACAACATGACACATTTATGATTTTTTTTTAAACAAATGTAAGCAAAAATAATTTTATGACTATTATTAAGATATTTATTGCCTCCCTTTGTAAATAAAATGTGATGAGTTTTATTTGGCCTCTGTTAATAAAATGAGGACTATATTTTAAAAAAAGACCTATTTTATGTCTTTATTGCACGGTGGAGAAAGGTCAAAGTGTCTTTATGTCCCGGTTTAGACTGGAATTTTATGATGTGCACGTTGATTATCATGCTGCCTAAAAGAGAAATGCTGCAGGTAGCGATTGGTTGGACATAGAGTACATTCCCTTCCCTGCATACTGCCAAGGTATGCATTTTTATATACAAATCCAAAGTGTGAGGACTGCTTTTAAGGTCAGTGGTTTTTAAGTTGAGAAAGGCCTGCATGTTGCGACATCCCTGCAGGCTTTTTATATCGCCGGGAGTTCACAGTTGGTGCTTTTTTTAAACACTGATATCATTACATAATTATAAAAAGTATTTTTGGCAAAGAAAGCAACGTTTTATCTTCACTTCTGTGTTTTTTTTTAAAACGTTGCATCACTCACCACATCGCATCACGGCTGCGAGCGAGTGGCACAGGAGTCGCAACACACACTCACACACACACACGAAATAAACACGATTTGTGGAGAGTGACGGAGATGATCTGAGATCAGAGCTTCTGAGCACTTGAAAACGCCGCCTCGCTTTGATGTAACGGCTCCGTTCTCCAGGCCGGTAAACATACAATATTTTAGACATTTTTCCATCTTTTGAAAAAGCGCTGCAGGAATGTGGAGTAGCATGTCTTCATAATGCCGTGTGCTGGAATGATGTTTACAGTAACCGTCAGACTGAAAGATGGCGGCTTTGAGGGGGAAAAAAATACTTTTGTTTAAATTCCTAGCGATGCTATCAGGCCCCCCCCTCCCCACACACCTCCCCTCCCTCTCTCCACTCCACTCCACTCCGGTAGTTACCTCCAACAGACCCAGAAGTCCCCCCCCTACACCCCAACACCCCCGTTCCGTCATGGGATTTTGGACGTCTGGCCTGCTTTTAAAGGTGGAAACATAGCGCTTGATGTGTGACCCAGAAATCCACCATTAACATAATGGATCAGCGCTGAAGGTCCTGCCCGTCCCGGGAGGGGTGTGGTGGAGGGGGTGGTGGAAGGGGGGAGCAGAGAGAGAGAGAGAAGGAGCTGAGATGACTGCAGGATCTCAAGGAATGTTTTATGTCCCTTCATCTTGTCATCGTCTCTTTCAGCTGCTTATTATCTCCTCTGTTCGAGAACGATGATACAGTTGAGAG
>JBCAUF010000790.1:1597754-1607813 GCA_038406115.1 Haemulon aurolineatum | reverse complement strand
TATGGAAACACAACAATATTAAAGGCACTATGGAAAGTGACCCTGCAGGTGTTTGGACAGTAATAAATAGTAATAAATAGTAAATAGTCTGGGAGTTCTGTGTGAATTTTGCTCTGGAGAGTATTGCACGTTTATGGTGATTCACATTTTGGGGGAAATTGCACATTCTTCACAGGTAATAGTGTTCACCTGTTGCCCAGGATGAGCATTGTGTTGTTATACATGTGTCCAGTTGTTCTATTAGTCATTTAGTGTCTTTATCACATTTTATCACAATAAAGTATTTTTTCCTCATAACAGCAGATTATACAAGATGAAATGTATTAAATAAAGAGAAATCAACTCATATACAGGCAGGCATGCTCTGAAATACTCTATTTTCAAAGTTGAAAAGTTGGGTTTGTATGCAGAAAACAATCTGCAGAATTTGCATCGCCCATTCAGAACTCAAGGTGTGTTTACTTCCAGAGCTGTAAACTTCAGAGAAGTAAACACACCTTTCACGACACCTCAGCGTGTGTCAGGACTCAATGTGCAGGCCTACTTGTCACACGCTGTTACAGAATCCAGACGAAACACCACGTCAGTCCACTCGAGCCGTGATGTAAACACAACATGCAGAGCGGGCGTTTCAACAGGGGGCAGCATAGCGCAGTTACAGGTCAGCTCATTTGAACCAAAGGACCCCTACCTACCTCCCTCCCTCCCTCCTTTCCTGCCCTGAATGAATGAGAGAGCCAAACAAAACCTACAGTAATGATGGCCACTGGCTAGAAGATGAAAGTCACCCGTAGTGTTCCACTGGCCAGATGTCATTAGTTATTCTGTGATTCCACCGAGGCAACAGGGTCGTTTACAGAGAGGAGCTCACGACCAATCTGCACAGATAGTCAATGAAATTAGGACTTGATTAATGTACGATGTGCATCTGGCATCTGCAGACAACTAATGTGATGCAACAAAAGTGCTGTTAAAGGGTCACTTTACCCAAATAACACGACAATATATCCCCCCCTCACCTCTACCCAGACTGAATTCTGTTTGCCCAAAGCAGGTTTCTTTCTGCAGAAACATGTGTCCACTTTAATCTGGCCGAGCTTTCAGAGGGATTATATCCTTGGTATAAAGTCGTTCCAGAGTAACCAGGGCATAACTTGCTGAAGTTGCTGATGAGTTTTTGAGAAACAACAACAAATATCTATTCACCTCCAGAGTTTTCGGAGCGGAGGCAGAAATCTTTGTAATTTGGGTGAACCGACCCTTTAAAGTGAGTGTTTTTTTTTTGTCTCATCGTTGTTCGATGAAGTTCTGAGAGCGCAACATGACAGCTCTTTGAGGACTTTACGTGCACTTTGCAATCTGAAAGGTACGTTTGTTCCTGTTTTTTTTGCTTGTTTCTTTGATTTCATGTCAACCTGACAGCTGCGATGAAACAAGATGAAGTAAAACAGTCAATGAAAACACTTAGTATCACATTATATCCCAGATTAAGGAGGACAGTGATGCAATTACAATCATATCTTCGACTGATGTGGTTTCCAAACTCTAATATTTTATCCTTATCTGTTTTGTCAGTCTTGAATGAATGGCTGTGAAACAGAGTCATGTTTGGCAGTCTTGCATGATGACCTAACATGACAGTGTTTATTTTCCCCGTGTCTGTTCGGATTGCAAGAGTTTGTACAGTTCCTCAGATACATTTAAAAATATCTTGTACTGCAGGTTACTTTTGACAAAATGGATCGTGTTGCCTTTAGCTATACCTTTGAAACCACCCGTGAGTTGTGGCTCGAGGTATGAAATCTGCTCCTCAACTGAAACATCAACAGCAACACGGTGTACGGACCTCCAGTATGGCTGCTACAGGGTGTTTTTGTCAGAGTGCCGGGGCTTTTCTTTTTCTATTTCTGCTCTTGTTATATGCACATATCTGGAGAGCTCCTTCCATAAAGAGCGATATGTATAATCTTACACCATTTGTTTTCATTATAAAAGGACCTGTTGGGAGTCTATAAATGCACTACAGTAATCCTGCCAATTAAATTTGAGCACGTTGGCTCTCCACCAGCAACAGGAGCGATCCAGATTCTGATTCTTGAGGTAAGATCCGGAGGGGATACGAGGCAGCCGTCCTAAACAGTCCGCTCATTGCGAGCCGCTGATCTTGTGATGAAGTGGGCAGCTCAGGAATGTGGAAGCGGCCCTCTTGAAACAACGATAACGCGAGTGACTGGTGTTCTAATTAAAACTTCCAGGGGGAGGCTGCAAGAACTCACTGACTTGGAAGGTTCACATCTATTTTTAAGGGATCTAATAAGAATGCACTACCTTCGGAGACAGAGTGATAAAAGCAGAGCGGAGGCACGGCTCAGTGAGCTCCGATGTTTTAGAGGCCATTTCTCTCTGTTCTGTGTGTTCAGCAAGTTAGTTTGAAATAGTATTGACTGCTCATTGGATTTTCATTCCGGGGCTTCCATTCAGCCGGTGCAAAATATGAATTTTATGATGAAGCATTAATAATGTATGTAATCGCCAATTCTTTTTTTGCAAGCCAGGGCAGATTGTGCGAACAGATTCCTGTGTTGCTGCAGTGTATCTGAAATATTCATGGCCATATTATTCCTTAATTTTGTTGTGACTAAGAGGGATTAATACTCATCCATTAACTAAAGCTAATTCTGCGGCCGCCTCGAGGTTGCATGAGCATATTGGACGAGGAAGTGAGATTAGCGGTGGAATGATGCATAACATCAGCAGGGCGGCTATGGCTGTAAATCGATTTAGGGATCACACTAAGTGATTGTTGTGTAAGTGTTTTTTTTTTTTTTTTGCATGACGACGGAAAAACACAGATCATGAGGAAAAGTGGTGGCGGGCTGAGGACGACACATTGTTTTTAACGATCAAATCATATTTCCTGCATGGGCTCATTAGCAATATGAAGCTTACGTTTCCATTTTTTTCCCCCACTGTTTGTGCTTTAGATGTATTATGCAATGCAAATCAGCTCAGACGTGCCTTTTTGCTGAAGTTAGGGGTATGATAATGAGTGATTCATACCATCTCATGGAGCTAATCTGCTTCATGCATTATGATTAGAATCATCAACACATTCTGCGCTGTGATCCAGACCTTGCATTTTGGCAAACAGAAGGAGATTTGTCACATTTGGGGTGAAAAGTCTGCTCAATTCATATTTGACACGGTAAATGAATGATTGATGTTACTGTGGAGCGCATTAAGAAATCCGATCCTCTTTTTTTCACTCTTATTGCATCTGCTCATACTAGCTAGTAATAATTTAAATGCATCATTTGGGCATGTTTTGAATCATTAACATCAGATATGGTGCCTCTTAGGCTAAATCACAGAACACTTTTCCTTTTTTTTTTCTCCCAGTGAAATACCAGAATGTGTTCTGTGGCTGTCTGGCTATCCTTTGTTCTCTGTTGCTTATTTCATGAGGCAAGTTTCAGCAGTGGCCTTGGAGAGGCGAATGTGTTGGGAAGGATTACACAAAGCGCACACACACACACATAGGGAAGTTCTCTGCATATTCTTGCACTGCTGCTAGAGGCGGCTGCTATGGATAAATCATTACAATGCCTTGCTCAAAGATACTTTAGAAGTGGATATTCCCTCCAACTCTATTCAAGATGATAATCCAGGCCTCGGCACCAGCAGGAGACCTCAGTAATACTCTTCATGTAGCAACCAGCCCCTCCATCTCCATGTTTACAGAGTGACTTATTGATCACTGAAACAATACATAATGGGTTTGCAGGAATTGCTGAAAAATCCATTTTGCCATATCGATTGTGGTAATGAAGATGAATGCTGAATCACACAGTATGAAAATGGCTCATGTGCATTTGCAACCTGCATTTTTCATGCATCTTTTTTTTCCTTTTTTCCATTTGTCACACTAGAAATGCTCTTTCATTTTGAGCCTCGGACCCACAGATTACCATGTGTTTTCATTCACAGCCATTAGAGCTCTGTTTGTGATTATGCAAATGAGAAAACATGCAGGAAATTTAATCAGAGCGCAAATTTGATTTCACGTGAAAGATTGCTCGAGGGTGGGGGCTTGATCGCATAATATTGAGAAACCAAATTATGTTCAATATTTGTTTTCGCAGTGGGCCTCCACTCGGACACGCCACAGCTTTATAGGCTTAAGGTTTTGCCGTGGTTCTGAGGCTTCAAGTTAACAGCGCTGCATAAGGTTTGATTATCCTTTGTTCTCCCCAGAGATGCTGAATGGAAACTGCAGTTAATGGGAAGCATTTCCATATCAGCAGCAAAGCATAGCAGCTTGTGTTTATGCATTTTTATTATTGTTGCGTCCCCTGAACCAAATATCTAAGTGTGCCGTTTTCTTTTGTTCCCCAGCCGAACAGCAAGAAAATGGGCTCTTTGTAATTGCACATAAACTCAGCGGATGGCATTGTGCTGTTGTGTGCGCCACTGTAGATAACTGGTGATTAAACTGAATGTTACTCCAGAAGCATGACAGAATTGAAACTAATAAAGCATGTCAGTCAATGAGGGAGGTGGGTCTGTTTATCAAGCTCAGAGATGTAGAACAAACAAATGTCACACCGCTTTTTAAAAGAGAGAGCGGCTCAGTTTAGTCGTCCTGTGACCTGAAGTCTCATTATAGTCTCGTAATAACAGGAGGGAT
Source organism: Haemulon aurolineatum (assembly GCA_038406115.1). Taxonomy (NCBI): domain Eukaryota; kingdom Metazoa; phylum Chordata; class Actinopteri; order Lutjaniformes; family Haemulidae; genus Haemulon; species Haemulon aurolineatum. Next base: position 1,603,126 of record JBCAUF010000790.1, on the reverse strand, counting down.
TTGCTGTGCGTCACTCATAACAGACTCCGGGAAACAAAGACTGTCGGTGTGCAGCTCCAAAGCCTCGACAGTTTTTTTTATATATTTACACTTCTTACAACTTGACCTTGTATCAAACATGCACATCTAGGCAGAGGCAAACTACGCTCTACGGTTTGCATTAGAACTGCAGGAGAAAAAAAAAAAAAAAAAACACTTCTGAATGTGCTCAAGTGCAGTACCTCCAGTGCAAATTTGAGCAAGTTTTCCCCGGAGATCTGAAGTTCATTTCACAACTTTCTTGCAAATACCAGAAGCAGAGTGCCGTTTGGTGTGCACAGGGCAGCAACTTACAAATGCAGGTTTGTGGGGCAGATGGTCTCTGGTGTACCGGGCTTTGAGGAATAGTTCACCCCAAAATGTAGCTTGTTGCGATCCCCCAAAATCAAATGACATCCCCTTTGCTACAAGCATTGGGAGTGCCCTCCTTTTAGCTTCCATCTCATTCTCCCAAAATTACACCACCCTCCCCTCCCTTTAGGGGCACACCACTGATTTGACACGTGTTTTTTGGTTCATTACATCATGAGTTGAAACTTGAAACCTGCCTTAAAACTTCAGTTTCTTACAAGTTGTTAACTTGCTAAACAAAAACCCTAATGCAATACTAAAACTCTGGAGTTTGTAGGCAAGCTTTATCACATGGAGGAAAGAATTACCAATAGTTTTGGTATGAGCAATCTACAAAACATGCTGCTGTAGCAATGGCTCCTTGGGCACAATGTTGTGCGGGGCTAAAAATAAATCGTAAACCTTTGCTTTAAGCATTCATACTTTAGTGGACTCCGAAAGAAAAAAAGCTACCCAAGTGCTTATGATGCCTTCTGCATTCTAGCACAAATATATCAATAAGCAAATGGTTAAAGTCTCCACTCCATGTTGAAGAAATAAACTCACTGGTTGGAGCCAAACACTTTCAAAAGTCAATTTTACTGAGAAGTCCAGTTCACAGTTTGTAGCAAAGTTAGTCCATCAAACATGACACTGTTGAGTTGAGGCAGTGCTGCCATGAGGACGTCACAAGAGGATGAACACATTGCATACAGTACAGTTCTGACGTCTACAGGTAGGTTGAGGGTATGATCACATCTCCATACATACAGTCTTCCTCCAAAGCCAGATTGTACTTGCTTCCATTTCCTCCTTTGTAGGCACTTGTCACGATCCTGAGCCAACCTCTCTCACCCTAGAGGAAGAAAAAAATAAAAAAAAGGTCACTTAGATCACAAATCAAGTGCACCCACTGGATTTCATTCCAGCGTCCAATTTTTAAATGCCACGTTTAAAAGCTACTGAACTATGCAAGAACTGAGGCTGTTGAGTTACTATGTGATGACTCACCCACGGCTCTCCCCAGGAGTTACGCACAATCCAGTATTCGGTGCCATTTTCCACTCCCCAGCCAGCGACAGTCACGATGTGGTTGATGTCGGTAGATTCGACATACTCGGAGTAGACCCCCCCTGTGTATGCGTCAAGTTTGTCTGTGGCCATGATTCCACAGCTGAGGGAAGAGGAAATCAGTTGACGTGATTGGCTTTTCAGGCCATTTCTGGTTGCACATTCGAAACCATTAGCTATCAAACATCTACACTATGGGGACATTTTGAAAAACTGAGAACATTTCAAATTCAGCCTTGACACAACTCCCCGCAGAGCTTTTGAGAAATGTTCAACTTTGAAAAACCTGATTGGGCCACCAGCGTAGATCTCTGCCATCATTGCAGCGCGTCCGCTAATGGCTCCAAAGTCACCTACTTTCCACAGAGTGTAGTTCTGCACAGTGGTGCACTTCCCGAAATTTGTGCAAGTTCCACATGCAGTGAATGATTCGCAATCTGAGAAAGAAAAAAAAAAAAAAAAAAAAATTGACATGGATGAAAACTGAAAGGATCAAACAGTTGAACACGCCTGCTGAGTTCTTACTCTGGTCAATTGCCTGGTAGTTGTTGCAGGTCTCATCAGGGATGCCATGTTTGTTCGCATACTCCCAGACCCCACCATGGTCACCTCCGTTACAGGTGCCAGACTCAGAGCAGGCAATCACATGTTGGACGGAGATGTACGCAGATGGCCACACTCCTTTCCGCTTGATGTTGATGCGATCTACACGAGGCCGAGAGAAGAAAAGTTCCCCGCAAATGCAATATTTGTTTTGGAAAAGCTTAGCTCGAGTCTCCAGTGATTCGATATCACCAAGATTCCCATCTGTTATTTTGTCACAAGATATGATTTGCATGCCATTCTTGAGAAAACAGTCAGATTTCCCCCCAGCAATGGTGTCCAAATGGGTGAGCTCCAAATTCAGATTAAAGTCAACACATGATGGAGATGGTTCACCAGAACGGTGGGTTCACGTTAAGACTACAGAGAGGTCTGAAAGCACACGCAGAGCCAAGTAGCTTTTGCAATACTTACATGTCTAGACCTGCGTGCATGTTGTACAAAAATGAATGCCACAAATGTTTGGATTACCAAAAATCACATACAATTCTTGAATTTGTAAGGCTGACTTTGTCATTTGCCTTTTGTCCAGACTGAATATAGGAAGCTAGGACCTGCAGACTATAAGTTTAGAAAGGAAATTAAGAGCATTTCCCAAATGTCTCACAATTTCTTCAACCTGGAAATTTGTATTTTGGTTTGAAAGTTTCCATCTGAAATTTTAATTTAGTTTGTTTAATTTAGAATAGATTCTTTCTTTCAAAAGGGAGGCATCTGTTCCAGAAATAAACCCTGGATACTGTTAATAAATCAGACATCATGTGGACAGTTTTATTTAGCTCTACTTTGTGCTTAACACTACCCATGCACATTCTTCACAGAATGTTCCAGAAGTAAACAAACAAAAATACTTACACAACCAATAAATGCCCACTAGTGGCAAGTCAGAAAATATTTCTAACTGACTTAAACTCAACCTGGAACAGACAGGGAAAAAAAATAAATCTAACCTGCCATGGCACTGGTGCTGCCATGAGCCCAGCAAGAGCCGCAGTACTGAGGGATGTGCTGGTTACGAGTTGTACTGGCGTAGTTGATGCCATTTACGCTCCTCCAGTCCCACGACTTTGGCAGCACCGCGAGGTTCAGAATTTCATGAGGACGGGGCGCAGTTCTGAGAGAGGAAAGACTTGAGTTGAGGCATTTTACAAGCACAATGAGATTTAAGGGCTGCAGGTTCACAGTGACACTGTCACTTTCTGAAACGCACGTCACAGACCTTGGCAAGCAGAGGCAAAGATACAGCCAGAGTGCACTGTGCTCATCATAATCAGAAGAGACTGGGGAATTTGGTCAAATGCATGTTTCAACCAAGCCTAAAATTAATACCTGCTAAACACTGGGATTAATTGTGCACAGTTCGACTTCCTGGGGAAACCTTCCTTTGTGCACAATTCCCAGCATCTTCACTGGCAAAAAAATGACCTCAACCATGTGTAACCAAGAAAATAATTAGAGCTTGTTCAGCGTACGACAGAGCCTATGAAGAGCAGTTGAGGGAGGATTCATCCTCATTAGAATAAGTATTTAAGTCTTCAGTTAAAACACAGAGATAGAGTAATTCTTTTAGACATCACCAAACCTCACAGTCTGCTGGAGATACTTAATTGAACAAAACTGGCAACAATTTCATTGCAGCTACAGAAGTATAGAGCTACAGAAATGAAACGCCAAAAATGAAACTCATCAGGCAACTCACTTCACACCGAAATTGGGCTTCCTGGGCACCGGCTGGTAGCAACTTGGCCTGTCGCTGAAAAAGTTTCTCGCCACAACAGCGAGTGTCATGAGCATGAAAATGAAAATTGCAAACTGAGCCATGTTGAACCACACAACAAGCTACAAGCGACAATAGTTTGGCACAAACACCACTGACTGACCAGCAGAGGCCTGACGCCTGCTGTTCATCATCAAGCTAATCAGGCTTTATTGATTTTACCTGGGAGGTGGTGCTCTGATTTCGTGCAGGCTGCAGTGGGGCAGATGAATGAAAGCATTCAGCCAGGGACAGATTAGCTTTATGTTTCAATGTTTTAAGATGTGAAATAAATGAACTCAAATTTTAGTTATTCAGGGGTCATATCTTTAATTTCTAGAATCATTTAATATCTTGATTAAACTTAATCACAAGACAAGACATTGAGTCAACTGCCATCTGCGTGTCCTCTTAATCTGAGGTAAAGGCTTAAGCTAACCTCTATGTTTTTTTTAAGTTAAATGATAACAGAATTAAATTGCACCTGGCAATTTTTATGTTTTTAAATTGGCAAGGGTCTTAGTAAAATTACAGACCTTGAACAAAAATGTTTGTTCAGAGTCTTTAGTTGGTTTGTTTTTGATTAGACTGTTTTTTTTTGGGTCATGATTACCTGCATATATTTTACATATTTATATATTTATGCAATGCAGACATGCATGCTGCTACTCAGTGACTTTCCCTTGAAAGGTCAAGTGAAGTGAAGCAAAGCAGCCAGGGGATTTTTCACAGCGTCTTTCCATTTTTACTCCAACAATAGAAGTCAAAAGTAGAACAGATTGACTCTGATTTAGTATCATTCTGAGGACATTGATATTTTGGAGTAGCTGACTGAAGACTGATCTTCAGATATGTTGTCAGTTCATATCTCCAGCAGCACGAGTTTGAGAACACAAACACTCCATAAATGCACTTTTTGTTTGAAGCGTCTATCAGTTCAAAAGATATCTTTTCAAAAGCCGTTTTAAAGTTATATTGATGCATTAATCCTTGACAGAAGCTCGTCATTATGTTGCCTCATTCCCTCGTGTCACTTTGTCTTTTTGTGTATGCTTTTGCAGCCTCTGTGATAACAAAGACTTTATCAGGCTTCACTGCGAGACCGCAAACAGAGCATGATACTAATTGACTGCCTGCCATCCTCTCCCATCTGCAGGAATAGAAAGTCATATTTAATGCGTTGATTAAAATCTAATCCCTCCATGTGAGTCGGAGATGAAAGTAATTTTCGTGTAATGGAGACTATTAATATTTAGATATAGAAAGGAAACCAGATCCCAGATTTGCAATCAGCTGGAGGATGGTAAATGATATTTAACGCTGCCAGTGAGCTGGAAACCAAAGCGTGCGATGCAAATAAGTTTGACTCTTTTCCAATTAATATTCTTCTTCATTCTCACATTTAAATGTATGTTTTTCATATTTCTCTGCCATTCTCTGTCTTTTTTAAACATTACAATAGAACCCTCATAGTTTTTTTACCATTCATCAGCACTCTTATACACTCCAGTATATATACTGTAAGGCCAAAAGTATGTGGACTCCCCTCGTCCTCACCTCTTTTGTGTCATTT
>JBCAUF010000790.1:1299588-1310234 GCA_038406115.1 Haemulon aurolineatum | reverse complement strand
CAGGGAATCCATATGGGGCCAGGGTGGGATCCTGTAACAACATACAAGAATAAAAATTCATAAATGCATATGTGACTGTGTCTCTTTCTTCCTTTCTTTTCTCTGGGTTTTGTTTTTGCTGATTTTGATTATTTGTGCTCTTGACTGCTGGACTTGTTTGAAATTCACTGAAACAAGCTTTAAATAAAAAAGACATTTCCTGCAGCTTACAACATGTTACATCAAAATCAATTAGAAGTCAGTCAAGTGTGTCTTTACTTGCAGTAAGGCACTCGTTGATATCAGTCCCATAATGCAATGCAGTTTATAGTTTTCATATAGCATTTTATAGTTGCTAAAAGTAACAAGTTGAAAATGAGCCCAAATCAGCCGGCAAAAGAAGAGAAACGACCTCAAAATGAGACCGCGGATGTCTTGAGTGTCATTTTGGTCCATTAAACGCACTGTGTGGGGTTTCATGAGACCCTCAGTATTGTTGTGCGCATCCTGCACGTTCCCACATCTCATTTTGCAATTAATTCTAAAATTTCATTCTGCTCAACCTTGCATTGTTCACACCAACAGCTTTTCATTAGTCTCACCTTCAAATTTCACATTTTACAGGAAAGAAAAAGAAAAAAGAGAGTTTGTATTGTTGCTTTGAGCAGAAACAGTGGGAATATAATCACCTATTCCAAAATACACAGTGTGTGTATTGGCACTCCCTTCAGAAAAATAGATTGAACACACACACACACACACACACACACACACACACACACACACACACACACCATTATGCAACCCTTTGTTGTTGGCATTTACTGTGTCCCTGTTAAACGTGAGCATTAAGCAGCTAATCTCTCTCTCTCTCTCTAAATGTAAATGCTCCATGTTGAGTTTTCCTCAGGAGACAGAAATACACTAAACCACTTCTCTGCCGTCTGTCATTCAAAGCCCCTGAATGAGAAAAGTCTATTGGTCTCTGGAAATTACAGCCCACATGCGCTAATCTGTCACAGAGTCTTTCATTCAGGATTAGCAAGACTGTAAAAGAGCAAATCACTGCCAGTAATTCATCAGTCACAACACACCGACGGAGGAGGAGGAAGTCCTGGATGGGAGCAGGCGACTGGTTGGAGGAGGGTGAAAAGACTAAACAAGGCTCATATGAATAATGAGCCTTTCTATATTTGCCCTCTCAGATGTTGCTGCACACAGGCGACATGAATCAGTATCTTCATTGTGAGCTGATTTTTTTTCTTTTTTTTTTGCAGTGAGTCAAAGCTGCGACTCTGGGATCCTTAACTGTAAGATTACTTTAGTGAACCTGAGCCAACTCCTTAAAAACATCAAAGTCACACAATAACACAAACTAATGATAATTAGCTTTGTTAGCTTCCTACACAAGTATTCCTGCTTCTCAGCGGTCTATCTAACCACACTTAGAGTTGAAGAGTCAATATTATCTTGTCAATGAGAAAATGCAGTAGTCAGAGGCTGGAGAAGATCAGGAAAACTAAAGTTAAAACAAATTCAAATCTATTTGCACACATGAAACCTGTGAATATTATTTATCCAGCTCATAGTTATCTCAAGGAAGTTCACTTGAAGGCAACATGTTGTCTCTTTGAGATATTTGCACACATCCATGCCTTAGGACAATTTGAGAGTTTGCAATGTCCATAGAAAAGGATGTTTAATCCAATATGGATTACACTGGCCAAGTGTGATGGAAGAAAGGAAGGATAGTGATTTTTGTCCCAAGTGGTAAAGTTCGCCACTGCATCACACCTGTATCAATTAGTGGGCACCTTAAATACCCTTCCATCACACCACACAGGCAAACTAGAAGAATGGCTCCTCCAGCTAGCAATCAAATATTGATTTCCTCGTATTGGAAAAATGCAGCTCTTTACTATTTCTACTCCTTCTGATGGCAGAAATATATTCCTGAAATATGCGTAACAAGCTATGCATTTTTGGAGAACTTGCTTCCTAAATTAAATGGTTAAAAACATCATTTATACTTTTATTGGATGTTCTGTGGACATTTAAAGTCAGGCATGATCATATCCGAAGCACTCAACTGGACTCCAACCTGTAATCTTTTGACGTGAAATCCTGAATCCTGCAAGCCGTTTGTTGAATAAGGCAGAATAATGCTGTAGTAGATGATCAGACATGTACTCAGATATGTTGTGATCTGAGAGGAGGGCAGCAGCAATTAGATCAGTTTCACTTCTACATGCAGGTCTCACTCAGGAAAAAGACTCTTAGGTGATACTGATTTTTGCATATGGCTCATTTGTTATATTTTAGGTTGATCTAAATAAGTAACACATGTTTGCACCTGGAATGCTCTGAGAGAATCACTAGACTTCTAGGCCTATTTGTTTTCTTCAGTAAAATACTGCCATCTACTGGCAATCTGTAGGCCTACTACATCCTCTCATACACAACTGGGGCAGTTCTATTTCTAACCTGCCAGATGCACAAAAGTAGCATTAAAATATCCAGAGTAAATGGCGGGCTGGAGAACAGAGGTGGACCCAAAAGCAAGAGGCTGTCGACTGAAAGAACGTGCTGTGGATGAGAAGCTGATTCAAAATTCAGTCTGCAGCTTCAGATGTGGACCTACAAGAACTTATATAATGCTAAATCAGCACGTGTTAATCCATGTTGCATTCTTCTTATATTGCCGGCGATAATTTGGCTAGTGTTGGTACACCACAGTAAATTCATCAGTGACCCCAATGTGGTGTCTGCCAAAAAAATATCAGAATAAAAACACGGGTAGATTTTTATAAATATTTTTTTATTCGTGTTATGCATTTAGTTTCCAAAAAGAATGATTCAGTTCCATTGATGAGACAGTTTTACAGTGATTGGGCTCCACATAGAGTATATGACATGCAATTAAGGAAAAATAGCATAAGAACTCATATTTTACATTCTTAACCTATGCACCCTGAAATTATTTTCACCCTGAATTGAAAAGAAAGACCCTCTTGATTCAGTGTAAGAACTTATATAAAAATCTGTTCCCTTTTTTCACTTTCACTGTTTATCCCTTTTTAATCCTTATTTTTCTTATATCATTTCCACATTTCCTTCCACAAACAGCCAAACTAAAGGGATCGCTGCCAGGTGATGAACCTGGTCACTAAGGTGGTGGGTTTTTGTTTTTGTTTTGTTATTTTTTTATTTTTTTGGCCTCTCATACCTTTCAACTTTACCCTTAAGAGGGTTGGCAGATGTGAAAATAAAAAATAAAAAATTGTACAGGTAGTTTATAGTGTTAAGTCCTTAGATGCCATAACTGTTGTTGTTGTAACATTTCAACGTATTCTAGTGCAAATGCCAAAAAAAGACTGGAATGTATTCAGAGAGCTTCTCTTCACAGTTTGTGCTCACAGCTAATGGGAGCTCACCAAAAAACCCCCAAAAAACTCGACTTCTTCTTTAAGATGAGCTCCTTTGCTGCGAGGTCTTCACCCGAGTGAGCGAGACGCAGCTAACTTTCACTTGTGGATTTACTGGCAGGAATCAGCAGGGCAGTTACAATAATATTCGCACGTGTACGTTAAAAAAAATGTTACGAATATGACAAACGTTATGGCATCCTAACAGTGTTCAGAAAAGTCCAGCCCTGTTCGGAATTGGGTGTACGATAAAGTTTAAAGGATTTTAAGATGTTCGCTCCACGTTTCTGTTGCGCTTTGCATTTCGTAAAGTTTAAGATTTAAGAAGTAAACATTGACGGCATGTCTTTTGTACACTGCCATTATGAAAGATTTCATGTTGATACATTGTAATAGTCATGAGAAATACCACCAAACCCAATGGAGAATCTTTGCGTTTTTTTTTTTTTTTTTTGGGAAGTGTTGGAGGATGAACTGTGGTTTCCAATGGCAGTTCTGAGCCAAGCCTGTTTCTCGGTTCTCTGAAATGTTTCGGGGCTCCTGACAACAGAAGATGCTTTGATAATCCAGTTTTCTTTCAGTCGCACTCTCTTCAGATTAACCCTAACCCCACTGAAACCATCGCATCAACGGTACCCTTAATTTGAGCTGAGACGCTTTAGAGAAGCTGGTTTGATGAGGTTTGTTTGAATGTCTTTGAGGCCTTTTGTGTCAAAATCTACACTTGTAGCTTTCGTCTCTCTCATTCACCCACGTCTACGCCTGTGTTAGGAAAATATACAGTTATGTAATCCATGTAAAATAAAACTTAGCATCTCTTAACGCCCTGCTTAGAGGGACAACCTGTTGCCTTTACACTACTGTCTATCAACCGAAAGATTTTTCTACACTGACAAGCCACAGCGGCTCCACAAACACAATTTTCCACACTTAAGTATCTCATGCAGCCAGAATGAATAGAAAACAACAACACATCACGCCAGGACAGGCACAGATGCGACAGATGAGTTAGCACTAACCTCACACACAGATGACATGGTAATAGCCCTTTTTAAAGGCAGTTCACATGCTGTGACGCCTCGAGACGAGTCCCGCTGAGAGACTATTTTACATACAGGAGGATGTATGGCTGTAGTTTCCATGAAGGGCCCGTGAATTAAGCCTAGTCCAGGATCTATCTCCTTCCTCCCTCTCCACCCGGGGGAGACACAAGGCTTGAATAAACTTAATCAACGTGCTGTAGGTGAAACTGGCCTGGCTACCCGGCAGGAGGAGGAACTGTGGGGATCCCTGTGTTAATGTCAATGTGAGAAATCAAATAAATCAAAGTGATTCTCGGAATAAAAGCAGACTGCACGAACAACATCTCCGTTTCTGCACCGAAACCATTTGAACTCTACGCGGCCAACGCAGGTGGTTAGTTTATGATGATGAGCAAAGTCACTGCATTAAAATAAATCTCTCTGCAGGTTGTTCTCTCATATAGAGACAAGTCAGTTTTCAATATGTTTCTGTTGATATTAAAACTTTTAGTACCACACATAGCTAATCAAAAAGGGAATTATTTAGTTGTAGTTTCTACTCTCTTTATTTTTAATTGCACGTACCCCATTTTCTTTTTAGAAGCCTTCCGTTGGTCTAAGAATTGACGTTTTAAGGTCGTGATCACTTCAGCTTTGCCTCCAGTCGGTGCCCCTATTGGTGCACAGTTTGTGCAAGGGAAACAGCAGCAGTCACAGTCGCAATATGTTTACTATGCACTATTCATTGCATGTTTTCTGAAGAGTTGAAAAGTGTACCTGCATGGAAATAGACATTGATGCATCAGTGTGAGTCATGTACATTATCGCAGTATTGTGACTCTGACTGCAGCTGCTGTTGACCAATTGATTCAAACCACACCAATGTTTAGTGTTGGTAACAGAATTACAGGCAACACTTTTCGTATAACATTTGTGTTTTTGCACTTGGAGCTTGCTGTATTCTTAAATTATGACCAGCAACCAGAGGCTGTGTCCCAAATTCACTCTATATGCTAATACTGTTAAAGTATACAATATTTAGCTGCATGCCATACTAATTTGGCACGAAATCACCTAAAATGTTTATGAAATCAGAGTGCTTTTCTAGAGATTTACCACCTTCAACACCTCACGAAGCAGCCGAACTCTGCAAACTAACAAGTTTGGGTTTCATGCGTGAACACACTACTCGCTTTAAGTACAACAACTCCAAATTTCTACAGTAATACAGAACTGAGACACAGTTTGGGGTGTTGCCTCTCAGCTGTGTGATCACGACCTTAAGCTTCATCAAACCCCAGAACAAAGAACATTGAACGCTCAACAAGCCCATCGCACAGCCAATCTTTCTGGATCCAATGCACGGATTCTGTTGCCTGGAGATGCCTACAGAAACAGGAAATTGTCTTCTTTTTTTTTTTTGTCTTTTGACATTTGGTGTATTCTCGTCTCTAGTACCAAACATTTGCATGCTCAACATTTGAAAGGAATGTGTTAAGTATATTTTTTTTAGACATGACACGACTAGGGAGTCGCCCTAGCTTCTGCCTGTGCACAAAATAGTTCAAAGACACATTTACGTAGTATAAACCAGGACTATATGAATCAACAACGTGGTCTCACATCACAGACATGTAGAAAGACACACACATATAAACACACACACACACACATACACACTTACAGTACATGTAGTACACTGAGACAGTTAGAACAATGGCTTCTTTTTTCTACATACATTTTCTTTGCGTATACATTAGTATACATCTTTAGAGATACAAGAATGGTGAGGATTTACAAACAGATATGCAAATATCTTTTCTTCTAATTTTACAGAAAACAAACATGAGACACTTAACTTTCAATGTTGAAATATTCTCTTTTTATCATTTTAAGTAATTATTGCAATCTAAACAATATGGCTTTGTCTAGTGAAAAGTCCTATCTGAGCTAGAAAATGAAAAAATGAAAATGCTTGTATAGTGCTTATGACAACTTCATCGTTAGTCTTATTAATCCTTAATATTATTTTAAGTTACAAACTCATGGAACAATGTATTAATCAATACATCGCCGCATAACTAACCACTGAAAAGCCACCGGATCATTTAGGAATAACCAACATGCTTTGTTTTTACCAATAAATGTCCATATATTAAAGTAGTTTCACTAAATAGAGATTGTTTCCATTTACAGCACATCTACTTAAATGCTATATGACAAATCACTATGATATTTCGTTGGATTAAGAGATGCAGGATGCAGAATATACTCAGCTCTATGTGAGCTCTTCAGGCAGTGAGATGCAACAACTCACAGACCAGATTTCTCAGGCTCAGTCTACTGTTATCTACTGTTAGTCATCCATGGAATACTTTTGGAGCATAGAAGGAAACAGGAGAGTTTAGTTTAGTGGTGTCTTTGGGATGCATGCACACGGCGAACAAGGCTGCTGTGTTTCTGCTGCAGGCCCCGAACGTGCGATAAAAACCAGGTTTTGCGGCATGCACGTCTTCGCTTCGGCTGTGACAAAAGAAATAGTAAGGTCTCACCAGTATTTCTTTGGTTTCGATGTTAATGAACTTCGATTGAGGTGAACTTATGCATCAAAGAGATGAGGGTGAAGTTTAGCTCAGCTGGAATGTGAGCTACGTCACCGTTGCGTCACCATTTCGGTTGCATTAAAATATACTGGCAGCACATTCACAAAAACTAATAATTGCCAACAGTAAAAAAAATTTTAAAAAAATTCAGACATTACCTAGCATTTGCATTCATCCATGGAGAAGAAAAAAAGGAAGCATGAATAAATAGTTTAAAATAAGAACCACTTAATATCAGTCAGTCAATCAAGTGCTTAATATAGAACCCACTTTTAACCAATGAAAATGACAATGTGTACAGTACTGGCTAACCCCACTGCTTCCAAGTGGTCAATGCTTTGATTGTCTATGGGGACTTCACTACCTAAAATAATGACTTTTTATTTTTTGTTAATTTGTGGACAAAACAGCAGTGATTTACTTTGGAAAATGGGATTCAAACAAGATGAGAATGAGTCTTGTTTGCTTGCACGGATGACGATTCTTTGAGCTAAATAAAATCTTGTGATTGAGTATTCACATGTTGACGTGAAATCTTGACATATTCAAGATCTAGCACGATGGCAGTCTAACTAGCTGACAGGCTAAGAAAGTGTAGCTTTAGTAAAGGTAAGATTGGGTTATGTTTTTTTTAATTGTTTTGTGAACCGTTAGGCCTTCAAAACTTGGTCTCAGCTTTCCAGAAGTGCCCAGTTAGAACAGTCGCTTCTGGAAACCCCAGAATGTGCCAACAAGCCAACTTTATATCAAATACATTATTCCAAAAGTGTTCAACGTGTCCTTGAACGCGTGACTACATGCTTTCAACAACTATACACCTGTTTTTGACTGAAAAATGAAACCCTCATTTACAATTCCTCTGCTGGAGGAGATGATATGAAGGCACATGTCCTAAAAACTCAAATGCTGATTTTCTTTTTTTTTTGTTTTTTTCATATAAAGACCTACACCAGGTTCATAAAAGTAGAAAACACCCATTGAAATAAACGCAACATGCTCCATCTACTGGAAAACATGGTGGCAGTGCCATTTGAAAAACCACAGAAGCAGGAGGACCGACGCGTCCACTGCCCTTCTTTTAAGGGAATACTGTTCTCCATTGGTCACCATTACCTGGCAACAGATGATGGCCAATCATTCAAAATGTCTGACCTTAATCTGTGTAAAAAAAAAAATAACAGAAAAGGACAGAAAAAACCTACGAATTGTAAGAAATGTGCTGAGTGGCATTTGAAAGGTTGTACAGCAGTCGTGGCAAATAAAAAGGGGAAGAATGACGCCATCGTCGAGGAGTAGAAAAGAACAAAGTAAAAGATTTCTAGAAAGGCAGTGTGTAGCCTCTAACAGTTTGGCAAGAACCCCCCTCCCGAATCAGTTTTGCTCCCGACAGCTTCTACATGCCCCAAGTCTACCCTCAAACCCCGCCGTTTGCCCCAAAACCTGCGACAACTGAAGTTCGCTCAACCCTTACCACCCAAAGTCCCCGATGCAAAGATCCCCGCCTCCCTTTGCCCCGCAGCCTAGCCCAGGCCAGACTGGACCCTGAATGTAGGGTTCGTTTGATTTGTTGTGTTTTGTTTTTCTCTTTACTTCTTGAACATGTCCTGTAGAGGTCCGGGCAGATACTTGAGGACGGTGTCGAGGATGCTCTCTTCGTCCTCTTCGTCGTCATCTCCACAGCCCCGCGGGATCGCCTTCTTTGGGCGCGTCAGGGAGCCCTCGCAGGCCTGCTCCATCGCCGCTTTCTCCTCCGCCTCCTTCTCCTCCTTCTTCTTCAGCCCATACTGGACAGAGAGAGGACAAGAGGTGACGTGCAGGGAAAGAGAAAGGTAGAATAGGGTTAGGGTTAGATGGAATTGTTTACAAGAGTTGAACCAGAGGAGAGTCTCTCACCTTGTCCCTGATGGTCTGCCGTACTTTTTCCCTCTCTGCCTCCATGCGGGCATGTTTGGCCTTCCTCTCCTCCTCTTGCTGCCTCAGTGCCTCCTGCCGTTCCTCCTCTTTCTTGGCTGCATCCGGGTCCTTCTCCTCCTCCCCACCCAGCATCTTACCCATGTCTTTGGTGGCCCCTGGATGGGAAAAAGAGATGCAGATTTTGAGGGTAAACACGAGCTGAGTTACTGACTTGTCCACCCTGACAGTTACTGCTGGGGCAAATGTTAAACATCTGTACATCTTTAAAACAGTCACAGTCACACTTGTTGCTGTGTGAGAATGAGGAACATCTGCCTCAATTTTCCCAGACAAGATTTGGATACCTACCCGTGATCATCAAGCCCAGGCTTTGGCTCCTGTCTAAACATGTACAGTGATACCCACGTCAGTCTGCCACCTTCAGCTGTGAAAACACTTTGCGTTAGCAGTTTTGAGGATTATGTGACGACGGGGTTCCTTGAGGATCCTCGAGGCATCTTGCAAAACAAGACGGAAGACAAGGCGCCAGCTGGACGATCATCAAAGAACCGACGGAGACAGAGGAAGACACGTTCCTCTGTCTGGTGTCAGCCATCTGTCGGCACTACCTGTGCCACCTCATCTCATCCAGGTATTCACCCACACTTTGAAATGACGCTGAATTATTAATCATAGATGAATGGACGTGGTGTGTGTTTAATCATCATCACTTGATGTCACATCACAGGAAGGGGGTGCTGTTCCTCCACAGAGGACAGAGGTTCGACTGTAGAGCATGGCGAACACATGGAAGCAACAATGGAAAAGTCATTTTCAGCATGTGAAGATGACTTGAATCATCTTTGGACTCCATTTGAGCATGATGCCTATGACTCTTGGAAACATGATGGGATAATTAATTGATCAATTCATAATGAAACTAATCAATTTGCCACCCAAATCTATATCATGGTCTCATGCCATACATTATAAGACATTTGAAAAAGGTGAAAAATGCAAATGTTTGGTCTTTCCATTCATGTGTCAGAATGAAAGTAAATAACAAAACCATCCGTGGAGCAGGCGGACTGGATGTTGTGAGGTTACGTGCCTTGCACAAAGGCCTCACTTCCATCTGTACTTCCTCTGCCTCTGCCCCCCAAAAAACGGGCTCACCTCTTTATCTGTGACAGAAGCTGCTCTCCAGACCTGAAAGCGACTCCCCCTGGCCCATCGATACCGCTGCTGTTACCTCCGTCTGATCGATAGTAAATACAGGACCACCTTAGCGTGTATGAATTATGGATTCTCCAGCAGAGAGAAAACTTCATCTGGGTATTGATCTGCCCCTCGGGCGCTGGTGAGAGGAGAGCCTGGCTGGCGGCCTGGTTTACCATCGAGCACCTTTCTTTAGCCGGAGCCCAAATAAGAGCTAAATATGTTTCACCACTGAGATTATTTGAGGAAAGGCGAGAACATGAACAATGGAAGGCTTGGTATTTTCAGCACAATTTCCCAAACAAACATATATTGGGAAAAAAAGGATTATGCTGTTGGTTTTGTAGCTTCCTGACAGCATTTGTATTCAAAGTCCATAGTGATTTGAGCCTCACAAGCTGAGTTTGAGTTGTTAAAGGTCCCATATTATGCAAAATGCACTTGAGAGTGGTTTCTATCAATAATATGCATCCCCGGCCTCTCCACAATCCCCTCTGCCCCGGTTA
>JBCAUF010000790.1:1255243-1267998 GCA_038406115.1 Haemulon aurolineatum | reverse complement strand
GATTTGAAAGGAGGAGGAGAGCGAGTTATATAAAAGTGAAGGTGGTGGAGGAGAAGAGAAGGGAGGAGAGGGAGGTGTAAGGAGACAATGATGGAGTGGGAGAGGAAGTGATAGATGGAGACAAAGTGACGAGAGAGGGAAGGACTGAGGAGGCTGCAGCTGAAGGACGCTGAGGAGATAATGAAGGTTGAGAGGCGACAAAGGAGAGCGAAGGTGCAGAATAAAGGAGGTGAAGTAGGTCAGCGGAGGCAATAAAAAAAGAGAGAAGAATGTGCACCATCCATAGCTCTGTGCATCTCTTTAAAAAGCCCCGACAAAAGTCTGCTGCGTGCTTCACCGCCTGCGAGTTAAAGTTAAAGGTGACACTTTGTAGAAATCTGCTGAAACATTCAGCAGCTTGTCCCACTTCATGGCTCCACTATGTCCTGTTTGACGCTCCGGTGAAAGTAGAGGAACTGGGACGTTTCCTAAAAGTTGCAAAAAGTTCAAGTTGGATACAGAAATCGCAGCGACAGATATCTCAAAACGAAATTCACCGAACAATCTGCACGTCTAGATCAAACCAGACATAAGGAAAAATGTTAATTTGGGTGAACTGACCCTTTAATTAACTGACTGAAGTTCATTGAGCACATATAAAACCATCCGTTCAGCGTGAGCGGATGGCAGCGATGTACTCTGTCCGGGCTGGTGACTCACGATGGCCCCCGCAGGTGCTCATCCAAGCTGTAGCCACAAGTCACCTGCCAACATCTGCAAAAAGCACCCTCACGTTCCTGGTGGCCATCTGAAACCTCCTCCAGGCCAAACATCTGTTCTCAGCCCTGGAGCTCAGTGTCAGCTGCACAGATCGCTGCAGGAGGATGGCGAGTTCAGGAGGTAATGTTCAGCCAGCGGAAAAACTGATCGATGTGTCACAGCTGAAATACGAGTGAGGGTGCCAAAATAAATATCAGTACAGCCCTTTGGAGCTTTTTAGCCTCTTTTAGCTCATCGTTTTTGGTTTTTGCCATGTGCATCGCAGTTTCAGTGGGTGAAAAGGTTGCTCAAAACTTGGTTATAATACATCAAGGATGCTCACGAATATTAAAATTTGTTTGACCAAGTGGTGTAAGAAATGTCAAAAATGAAGCTTCATCAATGCCATGAAACGATTCAGTCCCTGTGAATCATAGTCATTGTAATCTTCAAGCTGAGAAACAGTCAGACCCTCTGAGACCCAATAAAATGACCATCAAGCTGCCCTTAAAAGCACCCATTTGCCTTTTACTGTGTCCATGTTTCTGTCGGGCTGTCAAATATTCATGTGCTTGTGAGCGACTCTGTTCGCTGGAGAAAATCAGCTTCAAATCAGCAGCAAGAGTAAACACAGAAACAGGTGCAGGAGACAGAAAGTCAGCTGTGGGGGCCGAGGTTGGACTGCTTGAGGACAGAAAATGCAGTTTTTTGTCTCTCACAAATGTTAAGTGTCACAAATAAAGTGTGTTGCAATGGTTATTTTAAAGTGTAAAGTCAATATCTCTCGAACACCAACCTCACACTGCATCATGCTGTACTTTGCTTTGCATAAACAGGTCCGCCGACTGAAGGAAAAGCAAGACGATGCACTGAATTAGTAATTGCGAGTTGTGAAGCTCAGTGTTGGTTCTGTGTTTGTAGAGGACGGAAGTCCTCAGAGAGACGAACGCTACATAATGCATGGAGAGCTGAGTGGTTCGACATCAGTCGGAGCGCCCCCTCCTCCGTGGAGGACAGATCTGGGTTAAAGGGGCTTCACGGAGTCACGGCAGACATGTCGGGTTTCTGCAGCACCAACGAGGTCACGACATTTAAGATTGCTGCAGTTATTGGTAAAGAAAACTGAACTTTCACAGAGGTAGACCAACTGATCTGTTGATGGCGCTCTGCAAGGTCAGAAGATTGACATGCACAAAGACAAAATAATAGATGCTACAATAATATAAAGGATAAATGCTTAATCATCAGCAAATAAACTGATTTCCTCACATTGGAGCTAGAAAGGCACCATCAACCTTCTGCATTACAAAAAAAGAGTTCCAGATGTTCCACATTTCTTTTGTTTTTCTGTTTGCTGGAACTCTGCATGTGTAAATGAACTGTTAAATCTGCTTCCCATGAAACCTTCAGAGTAAATGACAGATAAAGATAAGGGCGGGAATGCAAGAAACAGAACAAATCATGGCTGTTCACTCTTTCATTCAAGACACAAGTTGTTTTGAAGATTTAACCGTCAGTGCTTATTTTTGGAGCACCAATCTTTACTCATAGTAACAAGCAATCAGTGTGAGTGGTGTAAAAAAAAAGAACACGAAGAAAAAATATCATGTTCGCCAATGCAGAAATTATTTCCTTTTGAGATCAGGAAATCTGATTTTGGACCAGAGGACGTCGTGTCCGTACAAAGATAATCAGACACACAGTAGTAACACTCACTGGTATGTAAATTAGTGAGTATAAATGCTGTTTGCTTCTTCCTTCAGCTATTTCTCTCCTGTCGATAAGCACACACTGAGCCTCCCCCTTTCTCTCCATCAGGGTTCAGAGGGCTGTGGTAAGTGGCCAGCGGCATGCTGGGAGGGTGGGCGGCGATGCTGTGTGGGCGGGAGGTTTGCTACGCCTGCCAACTGTTCGAGTACGGTGATGAATGTTGCCGGGAGACGGAGAGCTACACTGCAAAAAAAAACCACAACAGAAAAACACAACAACTCCAACAAAAGAGGAGAGAGCCCCGGCTCCATTTTTACCTCTCAGTCTGTCATCTCATCGATTACATATTTTTAGCAAAGCTAGCAGCATGACTCTACAGAAGGACATTGGTTGGTCCACTGCTTTGGTCCTGGGGACTCTGGTGATCCCCTGACTTTTCCATCAGCGACATCAAGATGTTGCTGTTTGTGGTTTTGAGTAAATCATCAACCACCAATACTGAAATGCCATGAAATCTGGTTTACACATTCATGCAACTTTCAGGATGAATTGGAATAAGTTGGAGATCCTCTGACTTTTCTGACTTTTCATCTCGCGCCATCATCAGGTTGAAAGTTTACTTTGTTTCTAACCAAATGTGATCTTTCCACTGGCCAAAAACCCGTTTAAAGTCACCAACAATCGGCTTCTGATGGTAGTGGGAAAGGGTTACAGACCCGCGTCAAACGACCCTGCAATCGACGCGGGTCTAAATCGGTGACAATCAGCTCGCCTCCAATCGGCATGCAGTGGGAACATCTAATTTACGTGACGACGTTGGCCGTTATGTGTCCACATCATAAAATCGTGCCAGTCGCGTCTCTTATCACATACCAAACAAGTGCCGCTTGCATTTGATCAATATTTGATCAACATGGCGCAGCGCTGGCAAGAAAGCGAAATTTGTGAGCTTCTCATCGTCCGTTGGGAGGAGGAGGTTCAGCGCCAGGTATCGTGGACCATGTGAGACGCCACAATTTGGCCACCGCCTCACTCGCTTCCATGTTGCTCTCCATTGCTTACGTCCCTGATGACATCATCAATGCAATGCCAACGTGATGACATCACCAGACGTGCAGCGGTGGGGGCAGAGGCCATGAAGCTTGCCAGAGGGGGATCTAAACTAAGCTAGTAAACATGGGGAACATTATACAGTTCCATCCCAATAAAGGTTTGGACATACCTTCTCATTGACACTGAAGACATCGAAACGATGAAGGAGCACATGTGGAATTATGCAGTAAAGAAGTGTCATCACATGTATAATGTAGAAGGTAATACACATAAATAAAAACACTCAATGAGAAGGTGAGTCCAAATCTTTCACTGGGACTGTATCCGCATCTAATCACAGCCTCGCAGAGCCCCTCACCATGACTGGAGACTCTTGTTTCCCATTCCCATTCTTTATTCAAAGATGTCTTCACCCAGCAGTCTTCTTTCAGCACAACACAGACCTCGACCTTTGGCCTTTCCTCTTTAAGAGCTGCGTGTCGTGTTTGAAGATCTGAACACCGGAAATCTGACTGTACATCTGTTAGGTAAAGGGTTAGGGTTGGAATAATAAAAAAGCATGTGTGTTTGTGTGTTTGAGCATCGGGGCGGCGGGGCTGATGGGGGTTCTGTGGGTGGGTGGGGTGGAGGGGGGTGGAGTATATAATCAAGTTATGCTCAATATAGCTCTTCCTCCCCGACAAAGTGGATGTGACAGCGGGAACAATGGATGATTAGCATTAAACACAGAGGTCTGGAGCTTGCAGTGGGTCGCTCACGGCCCCATGTCGACAGAAAGATCTGCAGAGAGGTTTAAAAATAGAGGAGCACCACGCAAAACAACCTTATTTAAAAAGGGCGTATTAGTGAGGCTTATTGTTCACTGCAGGAACTCATGGGAAGATGTGGAGGACCTGATTCTTGACGTATGTAAGCATCAAGGCAGCTTCATTATATGAAAACATGCTGAAACCAACAATCATTCCTGCACTGGAACAATATGATCTGGCCTCATGTTTCCACTGGTTGAGACCACTTCCAGACTATTTCAACCAACAAAACTGGGCATTTTCAGTAAGACGAAACTGGGTGTTTTTAATTAGATAACGAGAGGATTTGAGTGAGACAACAGCAAATTTTCCAGCCACGTTCGGGGCATCAGAACTGGGTATTTTTAGCCAGACCATGATCTTCTCATAACTCTAGCCAAGTGGTTTTTGTGCCTAAACATAAACAGACAAAATGTAAAGTTTCAACACAAACAAATATGAAATACTGATAAATCTTAACATGCAATGCTATCATTTAATCAGGCAAGTAGACAGAGATCTGGGGCCCTGAGGCAGCCCACTTTGCTCAGTTGCTAATCCATTTTTTGACTGCTACGTCTATGATTTGTCAAATGTACTCTGACTGCAATGCATTTTTATGCAGAACATGCGCACGATGGACAGGAGGACCAATCACAGCCTCCTATACGACTGTCGGTACATACATGGACATGGAGGACTTTGAAGACCCTCCAACACATTGCAGCAGCAGACCACAGCTCTCAGTAAAAATTGGAACTTGTCCTCCATCTGTGACTGCTCCATTGTCTCGTCCATATATAGCCACGATCTAACACTAATTCGTGACCTGCTTCTGTTTTAGGCCTCGCACGGTGAAATGAGACAGTGCTGTCACGCTGCCAACATTGAGCCGAACAGCGTCGCGGGGCCAAGATTTGCCCCGTTTCCTGTCACTGACTGACAGCGTGAGGAGCTCCGTGATAAACGCAGCGACAGCCACGTGTTAAACAGAACATCAGAGGCCCTGCTGTGATGGCAGCTCGCCAAGCCGGCGTGAGGCCCAAACACAGGACGACTTGTCAACGTGTAGACGATTAAAAAACTCTAATGGAAAACTCAACACACCGTTTCAGCCGAAAGTCTCTTTGGTTTCTTCTGAATATGTCGGAGGTGTTTAGTTTGAATTAAGTGAATTGGCTCCGCTTCAAGGCGGCTACTGTGTGGGCCGGCCGTAAGTTATTTAACTTGGCCGCGGACCCTGCTGTGCAGTTAATTAGCTGGGGATTCTGGATGGTGGGATTCATTACATGGCTGATTGAGCAATAAATCTGTGTGTTTTCTGAGGGGTGACATGGGGTGGGGGCTCCGTGAGGCCGAGGTCGGAGCACTTCGTCCGAGGAGACCTGGGAACCACAAACTATGATGTGTTCCTGAATTAAAGGCCGAGAACATACAGGATCATTTAATTTGCAGTTATTACTCCTTTTTAAATCAATTTAATGTCACAGTGATGTAGAAAAGTCTTTTTTTCGTATTGTAGGCTATATATGAAATATTCTCAGCTGATTATCGATTGTCTTTTTTTAACATTTACTGGCAAAGCAGAATTAATGTTAACTTGCTCATTTGAAACATTTAGAGAAGGAACAAAATAAAAAACAAATAATATGAAATACACATCTGACCTTAGAGAAAAAAAAACAAAAAAAACATCAACAATAGAACAGTTTGCCTGTTAGCTTAACATAATCAGACTGCATGATTACTCCAATTGGAACAAACCACACACAGTAATACCTGTAATGGAGCAACACAAACTGGATGAATCACTCATTTGAATGTAGCAGTTACTCACAAGCATATGCCGTTTCACTTTCTAAAGGCTCTGTGGTTCACAGAAGCAGCTGCTCACTGTGGTGTCGAACAAACACTGAAAAAAAGGAGGAAATAGAGCGTTTGTTGGGGACTATTTCCAGCGATGGATGAATCCACATGCGGTGCTCTCGTGGGTATATGTGGCAGCAGGTCGGTGTGTGTGTGGGAGAGAGTGAAAATAACCTGTAAAGTGTGTTCAACAGTGGGGCTCATTGATGTGTTTTTGGACAACAATGGAGCTCCCACGGCCCAGAGGAAGAAGACATGTCAGGCTTTGATCCACACACAACACCTGTTAGCAGATAAATGCATTGTTGTTCGTGGTCCTTCCAATAATTTACAGGCAATAAGATAAATATAGTGCTGTATATACCACCAGCCCTCCACAACTTCCCGGCATGCACCACAGAGCGCTGAAGCCCTCAGAGTGAGATGCATCCTCCGTCTCTGTCTCTGTCACTGCGTCTCACCTCCCCGCTGCTGCACAAGCTGCTCTCCCTCTCCCTCCTCTCCCTCCCTCTCTCCCAAGTCAGCCGGAACGTCACCGATTGGCAAACGCTAACACGGTGATCCACGGCAACAGGTGCCAAAGGGTCGTTGCCGGGGCAACAGTGGCACTTTGCATCAGCTATAGGACTGCGCTAGACGGAGGGGAGGGGGGAGGCCGAAAACACACGCAAGGCTGCCGAGTTAGGCTGAGTTTAGGAGGCAGAATGAAACCTGATGCAACAACACAACAACAACTCATGATCCTGCTGCATGTGTGAGACTAATGCACATGGATCAAGTGGTGCTGTGTCTGAACTAGCAGCCCTTTTCTGATCAATGCTGTTTTTATTTTACAAAATGACTCTTCTATAACATCAAATACTTACTAAAGGATTGTTTTAGCTCACAACAGTCATATTTTTTTGATAAAATCTATACTTTCTAAAGGATTCATCAGTCTAGATTTTAGTGTCTGCCAATCTATGATCCCAATATCACCTGGAACAACAAGAGAAAAACTGTGTTGAGTCTGTGAGGTGAAATCTGTCTAAGCACTGAAGCATTCGACCAAAGTGACTCCACCTCAATCGAAAGAAAACTGTCCAGGTTAAGCGCTTCATTGGATAAAAAAAGGTATTTGTGGGAGGTTTCCACCGTAAGCGACAAGCACATAACAAGGAGCATCAGTTCCATTCAAAAACAAATTTAGATTCATTTGACGAAAGGCCGACATGAAAAGTCAAGGAATCATCATGAGGAAGATGCACGTCACGTCCACGTGGAGTAAAAGAAGAACTGGAGACGTACTGTACGTGTTGTTACTCCCTGATTGATTGACAGCTCTTTCAAATCTGGAGTTAACAACGACCAGTGAGCAGACACGGGTTTCAACACTGAACAGCGGCAAACTACAAAAACAGAAATGTGAGAACTGCTTATTCATCGGCGGTTCTTTCTCCTTAAATCAGCACTGAAACTGATTTGTGTTAAAAAAGCGTCACATAAGAGAGCAGAGGAGCGATCAGCACCATCGTGTTTTAGCAGGAAGTGAAGAGGTCGAAGCGACGGCCTGTTATTCTGACCTTTAGCTCGCAAAAGTCCATTAGGCGTCTGAGTGGTCATTAAAAAGCAATAAACGTCAAAATATTTTACTACCAGTCATCTAATGGGAAACAAAAGTGGAATCTACTGCAGGTGTCAGACACATAACGAGCCAGAGAGGCGTCGGTGACTCAGGATGAGTCACCAATTCAGCACCCATCGGAGAAACGCTTCATCAGCCGCACAGTGAGCCGGGGCAGGTAGGAGGAGACAGACAGGGAGACGGTCAATGTGTAATTCAACAAACAGGTGGGCAGAAAAAAAGAGGAGAGAAAGAAGCAGGGTTACAGACAGGACCAGGACTGGGTGACAGCAGCTATTCATTAATCCTTCCCTGAGTTTGAGAGTATTTAGTCCTTCAGAGGTGAATAATAACAAGGTTCAACTGTTTGATTCACTCAATCAGGTTATTAGATTTTAAGATATCCTACATAATTAAGACTTAAATTCACTAATGCGTCACATAGTTTCCAGGAAACGAGCTGTCCAATCAAAAGCAACTGAAAGTGTAAACAGAAAGTTACTGCAGCATCACAAGCTGCACTATAACATTTTAAGAATAAATAGTACATTAAACTTTGCTGTCAGTCCTTTGCAAATGTGACTTTGTTTTATTCATGTGAAAATCTGCAGCTTGACAGTGAGTGTGCCACAAACAGCTGTAAGAGTGCTGTGTTAGCAGAGAGTGCATTTGTCGTGTCTTATGATGCCATTGAGTTTGGAGGCTGAATTTGACGGATGACCAATTTATGTTTCATTTAACAGCGAATCTTTATGTAGCTTTTGTTGCGCAGCCCGTTTTGATTTTGTGACGGAGAAACCTCCAGGTAAACCCACTGAGGTGAGTTCATAAGAGAATATGAGAAGGAAATAAACAAAACACCGACAGAAAAAGATGTTGGATATTTGGTTTGGTCATTAATGGTTCCAGGAGAATAAAATTATTTTAAATGACGATTGGTGGAAAAAATACTCATGTGAATGCTGTGATGGACGAAATATTCAACAGTACGATTAGTGTCGTGTTTCCATCAGAGCCGGAGCTGATAAAAAGTGTTGTGTGTTGCATGTTGTTTAACCAGTGGAAGAGGAGCATAACCTCAGAGTTTTATTTGAGCAGCTCAGACTAAAGTGTAACCTCTGAAATCAGTCAGTCATCCTGTTGTTGACCTTTAACTGCAACAGATCTGATCCCGCCCTCTACTATCCATCATCATCATCCTCATCCTCCTCTTCCTCCCTTTAGGCCTCTAATTAGCTCCTGTCATAACTAGGAGCTTCATCCTCAACACTCACCACTCTGTGTTCATGTGTGTGTGCATGTGTAGCCTGTAGCCTGAATGTGAGCTGTTGACTCACTCTGCAAACAGTAATTGAGAGTTTAAACTCGCTCCACACTCAAGTTTGATTGTGTCTATTGTTTGGGCGTGTGTGTGTGTGTATTCTTGTACTTCTATCTTTGTGAGGACCAGTTGAGTTTGACGTTTTGTGCGGTCCTCACTTTGTTTAAAGGGCTGTTTGAGGGTTAAGAAGATAAAGTCAGGTTTAGGTCAGGGTTAATAAGCCTTTCATTTGTGAATATACAAATTAAGATGTCATATCCTGTCCTGTCAATCATTTTTTGACTCCATAGACTCGTCTTGTGACAGCTTCAAAACAAATTAAACATATTCTGCAGAGGTGCCCGAGCTGCTGACCCCTGAATCATGATCTGAGTGAAACAAAATGGCAGCTGAGTCTGATGAAAAGGACTGACTGCCCTAAACTGAACTTGGATGTATTTCCATTATTCATACCAGTTATGTTTACAGGTCATGTGACCTCGCCCCTGCATGTGACCGAGGTTGTGCGCCCGCTCCTCTCCTGATGGTTCGGGCTCGCTCCGGCCGAACTACGGGCTGCGGCGGGAAGATAAGGCGGCTGCGGCGGCGGCAACGGTGGAGCCTCCTCAGAGCGCAGCGTGAAGCTCGCGCCGCTTTATCTGCATAACATTTCAACAAGATTAAACACTCCATCCGGCTGCTATCAGCCCCCTCTGACAACACCGCAGCTGGATTAAGTTACAGCCTCGGCAGCCCGGGCCGATTCGGCGGCTCAGTGGCGGTTTTCGGATCCATCAGGGCGACTCTGCGTGTCCGGGTCAAACCGAGGGGGGCTTTATGTTTATATGGAGGTGAAGTCACCTTAAGAGGAACTGAAGTAGGTTCATAAATGCCATCTAGCTGCAACAGGAGTGACTCATAATGTTAACCCCTTCAGCCTGAGGAGAATATCTAAATGTACCTTTACGCTCACATCCACTTTTATATCCGTGTTGTAGCTTTTGCATTCATTGTTTCCATTAATTTAGAAATTCATTAATTTAAAATTAATTTAGATTTTGCAAAGTGGTTCTGATATGCAGACTATTCAGCCACCGTAAACCAGCTTCATTACAGGCAAATCTTTGCCAGCTCATCGCTCAGTGCACAACATGTAAAACAATAATCAGACTGTGATGCAAATTCCCATTGTTCATTGTTCCACTATAACAATATAACAGCTATCAATCAATCAATTAATCAATCAAGCTATCCTTTCCATCTGTCTGTCAGCGGTGAGGAATCTCAGTGGACCTTCTTGTGTTTCAGCAGCCAACAGTGAAACCTCTGTTACCTTGAGTGATATCTTCATTCGTCGAAACCAAACCACCAAACACTGGCAGAGAAACGCTCAGGAGCCCGAAGCCCTTCTCCAATTCTACGACTCACTCTCCCATGAGGCTTTGCATTTCCTGAGCGACCCCCCGCCCCCTCATCCTGGCCGTCCTTCCTCGTGTAATAATTTATAGATAATGGATGAGATTTTTAAATTTTCACCATGCACGGACTGCAAGACTGAAAATAGAACATTAAATCCGTCCTAGACACGATCCTTTTATACTTTCAGACCAAACCTTCATAGTAACCTGTGAGACAGAGAGTGTAGCAGGTCTCACAGCACGAGAACTGTAAGAGTCATTCCAGATAAAGAACTCCAGGAAGCCTAATTAAAGGTATTTCAGTGCACAGCCGGTTATAAATAATGCATCCTTTATGAATTCCTGGTGATGTTCAGTCGCTCCTGTAGTGAGGCTCCTCCAGAGTAAAAGCATGACGACACACTCTCTGCACGTAAACGCACATTATCAGCAGGCAAAACACAGGATGCAAAGAGCGCTGTGTTGGCCTCCTAAATGTGGTCTATAATTCTGGAGTATCATACAAATAAGGAGTATTTTAAGCCTCAGTCTCAGGTCATTAATTTTCTATTTTTTCTGATGAACGTCAAGTCTAGTCGTTTCTATCCCTTCCAACACTCTGACCTGCAGAATCTGTTCTTTAGAAAGAGAAGAGTCATGGTGTTAGCACCTGTCTAATAACAGTGCAATGCTTTTCTGTTGGGCAATTTATCTAACCTGTTCAAAAAGTGACTTTGTATTGAATTTATTATAATGTAGAAAAATAAATGTAATCAGCTGACAGAGTCGTTATCCAATCATGGCGGTGCCATTCACCGTGCTCACTCATAATGTCAACATTGTTTTTTTTGTTTTTTTTACGGTTAATGTTTATGCTGAAAAACAGCCAAGTCACTCGTCTTTAACTTCCAAGTCCAAGTCGAGTCATTTCTCATCTGTCAAGTCAAGTTAAAAGCCGTCAAAACAGCATATTTCTGTTATTATGAGATATTCTACACACCACAAACTGCCTTTGATGTTTCATGATAATGTAGCTTTTGTCATTTGAGTCTGATTAGAAACAGATTTTATTTAATGTACAGCACACTGACTTTGAGCTTCTGTGGTCAAAACAAACACTGACTGGGCCTTTAAGGCTATTTTGGGGTTGATTTTGCTTGATTGACAGGTGTCTCGGCCTATTATCCTCAGCCATGATGGTGGTTGCCACTTTCTTTTCCCACCACCCACACCTCCGTCTCTTTTCACCAAACTGAGAATTTCTGTCCCTGCAGTAACTGACAAAACAACGCTTCGTTATAAGATCTCCAAGAACCACATGAGTGAAGGTGGGCCTCTCAGCGTATAGATCACACTGTACAGCGAGTGTGACGGAGCTAATGGCGCATCAGTGCAGTGATAGCTCGCAT
Organism: Haemulon aurolineatum; assembly: GCA_038406115.1. Classification (NCBI taxonomy): domain Eukaryota; kingdom Metazoa; phylum Chordata; class Actinopteri; order Lutjaniformes; family Haemulidae; genus Haemulon; species Haemulon aurolineatum. The sequence goes on along the minus strand of JBCAUF010000790.1, from coordinate 1,256,134 downwards.
GTATGGAAGGCTGTTTATGGCGACGGCGGGTTGATCGACAGGCCCGAGAAAGCAAACACGCTGGGCGAATCTTTCTGTGCAGCTGTCACTCAAAGCTGTTGCGGCTCGGGAGCACAAAGGCGGTGATCCGCCCAGCGACACTCCGGCTTTATTCGTCGGGTGAGCGCCGCCAGATTTTCTATTGAGAGCGGAGAAATGATGCAGCACTGATAACGGAAACTCATTCTTTTACCTCACACTCAGAGTGAGCCTGAAGTCAATGCGGCGACGACACCAGATAATACTTGTCATCTGCTTTGGCTGCTGACAGATGGCAGCGTGATCGGTTGTGCTTTTTGCTGTTTTGTCATGAGAGACAAGATCGGCCAAACAGCGGCTGTGTGAAGGCAACAAAGGTTTCATCATCATCGTCGCAATAAGAGTATGCACAATTAACACCTCGTAGAAACACGATCAACAACAAAAATCATGTTTACACGCGCCATGCATTCACACTCGGCATGCAAACATTTGACCAATCAGGAGCCGAAGATACATGGGCCGTGCATGCACAACCCTTTCACCAATCCGGTGGAGCCAGGGAAGGGCACGGGGTGTGTCAGTGTAAAGGTCAGAGTTCAGTGGCCATCTTGTAGGACTGGCATGAGTTCCAGACAGAGAAAACTCTGCAGAGCATGGATGTCATAATGTGTTCTTGTCAGCTTTCCAACGATGTGTCGCATTATATTAGCATGTTTCACAGTGAGTAGGGTTGTCAAAAGTATCGATACTCAATAAAGTATTGATACTAAATCGTTGAATCCGGATACAATGCTCATTTTCAAAAGTATCGATTTTTTATTTTTTTATCAAGCTTGCCTAATATTTATATTTTGACATCCTCAAAATATT
>JBCAUF010000790.1:1244588-1255143 GCA_038406115.1 Haemulon aurolineatum | reverse complement strand
GTGGAATGTTGTACTTTCCAATAATCAGTTCTGTTTACTCAGATTTAAATGACCTAGTTCACGTTCATTCCTTGCAGCTGTAGGTCAACCTCACCAAGATCACTTCAGCTGTTCAGAGAATTGGAACAGCCCTTAAATTAAAGGAGCCAGCGTGGATTGGCCAGGTACTAATTTTGAAATTAGACTACCTTTGTTGCGGCGTAATGACATAGCCAACAGTTTACATGTGTAAGTACAAATACACTGTTACCATCCTATTTGGCATTCTGTGACACACTTTGTTCTCAAACTGCTTTGTCCCAGCTGTCTCCTCTGTAATTAGGTTGGGTAATGAGACAGAAGAAGCGGATAAGACCCGATCACCCAAACTCTGGTGTGTTTGTGTGTGTGTATGTGTGTGGTTGGAAGACTTTCTTTTTTTTGTTCACTCTACAAATTTTGGTGTCACTGCTTCAGTTTCAAACACTGTGTGAACTCATTTTCTGTTTGTCTCTTTCATTTGAATCAATCTTTTGTCTTTGACACAAAGTCCCACACACTATTGATCACTTGCACTCACTTTGTGAGTGATCAACAATTTAATTCTGACTAAAATGTAGTTAGAATGACCAAAATGTGTTGGAGCTCTTGGTTCTTCTGCTATCAAAGTAAACATCAAGACCTGACTGATGTGTAAAGATTAATCTCGAAAATATTTGTTTAACTATACTGAATCTTAATTGTAAAATGTGTTTACATGTTGCTGTGCAATACAAATTACTTTTTCAGTCATCTATTTTTTCTTTCTTTTTTTCTTACTGAAGGAGAAAGTTGATCTGATTTTTAAATTTAGAAGATCAAATAACCCACAATTATAGTGTTTCAGGCTGTCTTTATTCTCTCTCTAGAATTTCTCTGCCAAATCGAGCAGACTGACACAGCTAATGCTGACTTCTCCTTCATATATCAGTGTATAATATAGTAAAATCTCCCTCTGCTGGTGGAAAAACAGACTTGTGCAATGTTTACTGCCAAAATGTCATATTAGGTTTTGTTTACAGAGCCAAAAATCACAAATTTGCAGCAAAAGGCCCTTAATCTGTCATGGATATGGCACCATCTATCTCTGAACAAAAAGGAAAGATTTTAATGGATGTTGAATTCAAAATGCTGCACAGCACTGGTAGAATCTGGACTAGCCCACTCTATATGCACATAACAGGAGGCAAAATGTTTGGAGAAGATGAAGCAATTTAGTGTCAATGATGTTAGTGAACTGTTATAAAGAGGAAGCAAACACTGGCACAGTAACATCGGACTGGAGAAAACATTTTCCAACATGAATGATCACACCTGTATATCATAAATTCATATTAATGTTACACTTAAAAAAAAGGGTTTGTCACAAGTCTAGTCTCCACTGGGATAAAAAATATTCTCTGTCATCTTCTTCATTGTGCTGTACCTTTAGACACCCAGCAGGTGGAGCTGTAGCATCAACAAATTAAGTTTGAATAGGAACATGAAGTCAGTGTGTGAAAAGTACAATATGGAAATATTAAGAAGTAGCTGTTATGTTTGACATAGAGCTGCAAAACAACTTTAATATTCTTTTGAATCACCTGTGTGGGTGAGAGTTTATGAAGTAACTTCACCATCACGGCACAGGTGTCAAGGCAATTCAAGTACACAACTCAACAAACCATATACTTGTAATTTTATTCAAGTAATGGGGCATTACAGTTGGCTGCCTGTGGTCACCTGAAACTATGACTTCTGTGTAGTATGTGTGGGCATGTGGAGGGATGTCGACGAGTGTGAATGAACGTCATTCTGTGAATATTTCTACCTGGTTGTTTAACAGTGAGGCACAAAAACTCCCATGCTTCTTCTCAGTGCCATAAAACGACTTCGAATGTGTTCACTGATTTGACTGAGAGACCCCTAATGGCAGAAATTAGATGTTGTTCACCCTGGTGCATGCGTTTCCCATAAAAATAGCTATTGTGACTGTAGAGATTTAGGGAACCAAAGACTCCTGCAAAACAATACATCTCATGGTATCATTTTGAACGCTTCGATGAAAACTGTTCAGCCTGGAAAGTAAAAAAAAAAGACTGTTTCCACTTGATGCTGAGTGTGATATCTCCTGAGCTTCCTGTGACACAGTGTGGGTGTGTGTGTGTACGTTCATTGTGTTGTGACAGTTCCTCTCCAGCAGAGAGCGTGATGGCAGAGGTGTTGTTGCTGCAGAAACTTGTTGTTCATTTAAATCCAAAAAGCGATCAAACTATGATATGATATTTGGGGACTCCATGCAAACAATCATTTGGGGGCCCCTGCATCTACTGGTTTAATGTACCTTATATCGCATAATGAGATACTCCATACAAGGGATGAACAAAAGTCACTTACCTTCCTTTCTTCCATCACACTCGGCCAGTGTAATCCATATTGGATTCAACATCCTTTTCTATGGATATTGCAAACTCTCATATTGTCCTAAGGCATGGATGTTTGCAAATATCTCAAGGAAATTCAATCAAACGCAACTGGGCTTACCATGTTCGATTGAATTTCCTTGAGATAACTATGACCTAGATGAATGAGAATATTCACATGCTCCATTTATGCAGATTTGAATTTGTTTAACTTTAGTTTTCCTGATCTTCTTCAGCCCCTGACTAATGCATTTTCTCATTGACAAGATAATCTTGACTCTTCAACTCTTAACAAAGATTCATATGACCTTGGTTACAATAGTTATTCCAGGGTTAAATAAAGATTTATTTTAACAAAAAGAACTGCTTGAAAGACACAAGGATTGTCTTGTTACAAGCAGTTTATACCTTGCAGACTGATTTATCTGGTGGTATAGAGCTATATACTGGTAAAGCTATGCTTGAGCAATCCAAATACACCTTCTTCGAGAAATCTACCAGCTCACCATACGCAAATATTGAGATGGTATTTATTCCTCCCCACACCTCACGGATGTTGTTGTGATGTAAATTCTTCTCTATCCTCTTTTGTATTCCACATTTGCCATCTTCATTCTCTCCTTCAGCTCATGTTGCACCTGTTTGAGCCATTCTTCACCACAAGAGAGGCCTCAGGTGTCCATTTCCTTACAGTGAGTATAGTTGTAGGTTCCCTTTGCACACAGGGTTTGTAACAGGTCTGCAGAAGAACCAAATTGTGATCTGGCCACCAGTGGTGGTAAGGCAATATCTCTGTAAGCTTCTTTGACGTACAGCAGATCAAGAGTTTTGTTTTTTCTGGTAGCACAGTTAACAAATGTGTAAATCCAGTCAGGTGGGAGGAAATGGTAACATGGTTGAAGTCTCCTGATATTATTATAAGTGCCTCAGGATGTTTAGTCTGTATCCTAGCAACAATTTCATGCAGGATTTCACATGGAACATCAGCTGGAGGAATGTACACAATTATTGTTATTATATGACAGAATTCTCTTGGTAAGTAATATGGCCGCAATCCAACAGCAAACAATTCGATATCTGGATGGCACATCTTCTCCTTGACAGTAATATGGGCAGGATTACACCATCTCTAGTTCACAAACAAGGCCAGTCCTCCTCCTTTTTTCTTGCCACTAGCCTTTGCTTCTCTATCTGACCGTATGAGAGTGAAGCCAGGTATATCCACAATGGAATCTGAGATGTTATGATTCAACCAGGTCTCAGTAAAACAAAATCAGGCTGCACTCATCTCTCTGTTTAGGGGTGAAATAATCAGACAGGGAAAGCCCTTCACGGTTCAGTCAGTAAATTAAACCTGACAAACCAAAAAACTGCAAAAAAAATGCTAAATGAAGCAGGTTCTCTCTGCTGTTACTCTGAAAGAAAACCGAATATTCCCATGAGCACCTCATTTTGTCTCTAGACCTTGTTCATATCTCAAACTTTCTGCAAATGTCATCATCCTGCTTATTAACTGTAAAACTGGTTTCTGACAGACAGAAAGCCACGATCAGACCTCCGACATCAGGACCTCCTGTTCACACTGAAATTAGCAAGAGCAGATTCAAAAAATACTTAATATAATTCTAGTTACCATCTGTTATTTTACACTTCAAAGGATTGTACATACGTATGTATTTGTGATGACACTTATTTTTCTCATCTGTGCAATGTGTGTTTGTCTGTAAATGCTTATTTTGATTTTATTAGGGTCCATCTTTAAAAAAAAGACCCTGATCTAAATGAGACTAACTGAGTTAAATAAAGGATTAAATGCATAAATAAAAAACACTGAATCTTTCAGAGAGATTGCTTCTCAAAATAAAAGTGAAATCATAAACTAAAGTCAAACAAAAAGTAGTTCTTTCAGGATACTGATGTTTTGTCCACCTTGTTTGTAAGTCTCATAATATGATATAAAGCGTCATTTCTAAAATCACCTGCAGTTGCTCCTCCTCTGTTAAAATGATCATTAATATGAACGTAACATTATTAAACCTTCAAGTGAAAAAGTGCAATTAACAAATGTTAAAATGCATTATATAAAGCTTTATTACTGATATTCTACCTGTTTTTCAGTTGCAGATTTGTGCCAGTTTAAAGGCAGAGAAACTGATCTGAGAGTAGGTGAAGAACGGCTGCGTCTTCACTCTGTGTTGAGAAACTCTGCCATCAAGTGGACACTGTGTGACATCACAGGGAGCTGCAGGGAAAAGTGCTGGAGTAACAGTGCACACTGTGGTCTGTAGTGATGACAGTGATGTCAAGGCGTCACGCTCTTATCAGCAGCGTGCAGGAAGAGGGGCCAACGTCAGGACGCCTTTCTATTGACGCCTGACCCCTCCCACCAGTATCGCGCACAGCATGAAAATCACCCCCCACCTCGTGCAGCACGTGTGTTTGTTAGGCAACAACTCATTATCTTTACGTTCCAAATGACACATGAGGAGCCGTCACATGATGAGCCATCACATGATGGGCCGTCACATTTTTATTATCATTATTATGAGGAAGGCAAATTCAGAGAATCAGCAGGACCACTTGTGTGTTTTAAAAGTTTATTTACAATAAGACATTTATGGCTCTCCGCCATCTGGAATGGCAGTTAAGATATTTACAAGTATTTACATGATGAGAAAGCTATTAAAAATATAACTATAAGGCAGGCAAAGACATCTCTTTTGAAGGTATTCATTCCAAAATGAAAAATATCCAGTTTACAAAGAGGATGTTCACTCTAACTTTCTGGTGCAGGAAAGTTTTAACATGACAAACTGTGTTTTTGTCCATGAAAGCAGAAAGTAACGATGGATTTCTCATTTTAAAGTGAAACCTCTTTTGTGCGTTATTAACTGTAAATGCTGCGTAACTGTTGATGTCAGTGACTCTACATTCATGCTGCACACTTAATGTGTAAAACAACACTGTAATTGTAAAAATCACTTTTCTTAATATAAGAAACACACAAACATAATATTATGTACAAGTGGACGGTAACATGGGATGCACATACAGTCCATGTGTGATGGAAGGCGACACGTAATGTGACCAATGGATTGATGTGTCATTTTCAACACCTTCACTACAACATGAGAGCAGTTAACTCACAGCAAACTCACTTGGTTTTGATTTTGATAGAACATATTCTAAAATATAAAATATTTGATTATGTACAAAAAAAAAGATAAAAACAAAAGTGAAACAATCAAATTAAACAGTGAAAGCTAATCTTAAAAAAGGCAACAAAATGTTAAATTTAGGTTGTGTTGAAAATGTCACATCCTTTAAAAACATTTAGCTGTTTTCAGCCTGAATTCATATTCCTTATTTTCCACAAATGAAAGTGCACAGCTCCCTTTTTATGATTGAGTCAACAAAGACCAAAAGCATTGATGTGGTGATTTGCTGGTCGGATTAAAACTAAAAAAGTTCATGTTTTTTTTCTTAGATGTCTGTTCCATATGAACATGAAATGCCCTTAGAGGGATAAATAAAGTTGTACTGAATCATTTAAATGTCTATTTAAAGGTATAGCATGTTGAAATACTGACATTAAAGTAATGGTTTTGTAGCTTAAAAACTGTCACCTGGTTTTGACCTCAGACTCACCACATCAGTGCCAACTGTTTGATACTGTGTAGTAACACTACACATAATTGTGTACTTCCCTCTCTCAGGGTCACAGAGAAGTATTGGTCTCCACCACGAGCTGTCCTGTCATTGTCCTTTTACTGTTGTACTGTTGTTAAGGACAATGACGGGACAGACTGATCCCAAACTGACAACACTGCCCCCAGAACCCCAAACACCAGTTCTTTGGTACATTAGCATGAAAAAAATACTCAAATCATCCATTCAGTAATGAGAAAGTTAACACTGAAGTCATCCATGTGTCCCTGTTAAGCTTTGTTATGTTAATATTGTAGCATTTACTATGTCAACATTTATTTAGCAACTACTGGATGAAGATACTCTCAGGATAAAATATTTTCTTTTTAGTAATTCAATAATTGATATTCACAAAACACCCAGCAATACTCTACTCAAGACGTTCGCCTCTGTCCCTTCGAGAGCAAGCCATGGAGCAAGCGCAGTTGACTTCTGTCAAAATCCAACAAAGAAGAAGCTGGCGGCTAACTTCCGGTTTAGCGCTCCACTAACTTAAATGGGGATACTTAAAGCTTTAAAGCTAGCTTTAAATGAATTATTCTGTTTGCTCACATTGGATTTGATGCAAGTATCTCAGCACACAGTCTGGTTTTATGAGATGTTCTGTCACAAAGCAGCCATTGGTGGCATTTTTGTGTAAAGTGTGCTACAAAGGGACATGCCCCTGATTTGAGTCCAGCCTGTGACCCAAATCTCACTCTATCGAAAGTTTAACATTAAACACTGAGCCAAGACTCCCCCCACAAACACATGGATGACTTTGTTGAACTTTGTTGTTGTTGAATTCAATGGTTGGTTCAATTCCTATGATTTATACAGGACAACGTCCCAAAACTAAAAGTGCTGCTTATAAAAATTTCTGATGACCAACTTCGGCTCACAAACAGTTGGACCAACGGCGGCCTGCCTGCCGCGTGATTCTTTTCACCGCCCGAACGTCTCGTCTGTCCTAGAGGCTCCTGAAGAACTGCAGGGAGAGTTCATAGGTCAGGAACATAGTGGCGCTCATCGGGAAGCCTCGGATGGCGTTGACCGACGCTCCACGGAAGAAAACCTGCAAAGAAGAATGAACGGCTTTAGTGAATTTTTTTTTAATATAGTTTCAACTTTAGGTTTTCAAAATGAGTTCTCACTTTTTTTGGCTGAGAAGGCAGAAACACAACGGTTTCTCCTTCATTAGAAAATATCAATTGTCTCATTTTGTTGGGGCAACCACAAAATATTACTATAGCAGAAAGAAAAGCAGCAAATATTTGAGAACCTGCAGACCTCATATGTTTGACATTTTGTTTAAAAAAAACCAACTTTTTCTGGAGAAATTCAGTTCAACTTTGATGCTCTTTTGCATCGCATCTATTCTATTTTAATAAGTGCACAGTGTGGATTGTTGTGAATGGTTTTATATGAAGGATTGAACATTAGCTCGAATAATCTATGTAGTGTAGTAAATAAAGGGGATTCGATCTTAATTATTCTCAGAATTTTCCTTCTTTATGACTTGAGTTTCTTCCTTTTGCCTTTTCTCTGAAACTTCCAACCTTTCCATTTTGTTTACTTCAGTTTGTCGTTATGTTCATTATCCTGGCCTTTTTTGTTTTCTTCTTTGCTGAGGGTGAAGTTCAAGGAGATAAAAACAGTTTATCATTATTCGAGTCTCGACCACAGGTCTGTATGATTACACTACAAAGAAAGAAAATCTCAGTTTAAGAAAACGAAATCCAAGAAACGCGGTGTTATAAGTTATTTTTCCTGGAGACACTGTCCTGTAATAACCTGCCTCATTGATCTGTGAGCTCACATGACCCGTCGCCACACCGATGACCCCGTTATTGATCACATGACTCTTGTATTTGCCAAAACAGACTCGCTGAAGCTCCTCCATGCCGGAGGTCTGGACAGTTTGTACTTTATGTAACTTGTGACGCTGAGAACATGAGGACACAGCGGACGCAGCGTTTGGCGGCAGATGTTGTCGTTTTTAGGCCAAGGCGGCGGCGGCCATGTTGCAACTGTTCACCTGACGTGACCCTGTTGAAGCTTCTCAGGGCAACAAATCCACTGTTGGTAGTTTTATATTTTAACACTTAACAGCAGCTTTGAAACCATTTAATCACTGCAGAACTTTTCTGCTTTTTCCTCAGTTCCTCCTCCTCTGGTCGGAGGTTTGTTTGTTTTTGTTGGTTTTCATACTGCATGTGTAGACGTTGGGCCCCTAGATGTCTTAACTCAATGTTTACTGAGAAAGGCTCATCTGGACGCTGAGCTTTCATTCAACGGGCGGGCAGAGTCACGAGATCTTGCACGCTTCACGGGACTCAAGTTCTAAGAAAGCAGCTCCGACTCTCAGCTGGGTTACAGTGTTTTCTAGGGTTTCACCTCCCAACGATTAAACCATCTGTTTCACTTACAGCAGCTGGTACAGTGGGCCTGTCAGGGCAACGGTGTTGAATGCGTCTTTAATACTAATGAAAGAGGTGATCTGCTGGTTAGAAGACTTTATCGATTAATTAATTGCTGTCTGGTGGAAGGATTTATGGCCTCTTTCACAGATGCAATAAAAATCAGGCACTGCGGAATCTTTCCAGGTAAACAAGCTAATAAAGGGTCTGAGAGTATTAAACACAAACATGCTGCACAGTTTGCACACATTAGGCCAAAGGCGGCTGGTAATAATACTATAAAATTTGCCTGTAAAAGGAATCCGGCTAGCTGAGGTGATAAACACCTGTGTCCTTCTCACAGGTCTCATGATTTGTTTGGTGGAAGATGGCAGAAAATCACACTCATTAATTAAATGTAGTTTTTGTTGACTGAAAAGATTTATTTCCTAAAAGTGGCCCAAAGCTCGGACTGGAACTGCCTTCGTTTGACCCTCGAGCTGCCAAAAAAGTCACTCATCACTCTGGATCACCATCACTGCATCGTGCCCTTCATGAGGACGATGAAGCCTCTGCTCACCTGTGCCCCCTCTGTCTTGTAGCTGTGGATGATGCAGTGCAGGATCCCCCTGTACTTCCTCTGCAGCTGAGCGTCGGCCTGCATTCGACTCTTCACCACGTCGGCCGGCGTGGCCGTGACCCAGGAGATGGACCCTGAAATGGAGGAGAACGACGTTTATGAATCAACAGTCCTGCCGGTGATGCAGTCTTAAACTTGAGTCAGTTCCGCTGCACGTCCGGACCTCGCCGATTTATGGCCCACAGCTGATTTCAGATTCCTCTCCGCCACGTTTCTTTGCTCCGTCACGTGTTCGCAGGCAGCTGGCCTGCATCTGGAAGCGAGTCTGCACAAACCTCTGAGACCAAACATAACCTAAACCGTCCACAGCCCCACCCCCCCGCCCCCTTCCTGTTTTCGTTGCACACACAGCTTGCAGTCAGCTGGCCTGGAGCATGTGGTTGGATATAAGTTTACACACACATCCCACTGCTCTGAATATCTGCACAGCTAAGAGAGAGTTTTATTTTGAAAAGGCATTCAGTAATTCCAGCTTTAAAATGGTGATTGTGTCTTGGGAGTTCTGAATTTGTTCCTGAACCAATTTGATTCAGTACTGAAGTACAATGTTTGGATTTATTGCAACTGGTTTGCATCCACAGTCCAATTGCACAACTCTGCTCTGGAAATCTTTCCAATTATGCACCAAGTTTATGCATCACAGTATTGATGATTGATATTCCCTGATATTCCCTCTTGCCCCCAGCTTAGGTCTCCAGTTGCTGCACTAGGCGTTCTCCACATGCTGTCAAAGCCAAAACTACTGTTGCGACATCCATCGATCGGGACGCGCAGGAACGAAAAAAAAAAAAAAGCGTCCGGTTTTCAGTTCCAACCAGAAGAAAGCGGCGCATCAGCACTTTTAAGCCTCAGATCGATCAGTGTGCACTGTATGCAACTTTCTGCCCACTCGCCTTTTCTCCCCGTTTGATCAACATCCAGCCACTCAACACAGTATGATGTAAGCGCTTGGGTAACCAATGACTGCTTAGCTCAAGTACCAGCCTCCACTAAACTGTCCAACGTCTGTCACCAGGCAACTTCAAGCAGCTAAATCTCCACAGTTTCTCAGAAAACACTAGAGCACACACACACACCCACGTTAAAACACCGAACATCAAGTCGTTTACCTGCCAGTCCTCCGGCCAGCCAGATGGAGCACGGGTGAGGGCTCGACTTGGCGTCTGGCTTCAGCAGGTCGCAGAAGATGGTGTAAGGGATGAAGTAGAGCACGTATCCGGGAACGTCCCGCAGGACCATGGCCCCGCCCCCCCGGTACAGGCCCTGCAGGCCCTCGGTCCGCAGGATGCTGCTGATGCAGTGGAGGGGTCCCCGGTAGAGTCTCTGGCTGGGCATGCTGACGGAGCGCAGGGGGATGTTGGTGCCGTTCGACATGTTGCCGGCGAGTTGCAGGTTCTCTGTAGGAGAGA
>JBCAUF010000790.1:673859-685940 GCA_038406115.1 Haemulon aurolineatum | reverse complement strand
ATTTTAAAATGATAAAGACTAGCAGGAACTTTGTTAAGAGATTTGGACACTGTTCAAATATCAAAGGAGCAGATGAGTCACAAATCATACATTCATGACGATCCATTGGCCCGTTAACGGTCCGGTTGTGTCTTTGTCTCTCCGGGTCGGCAGGTTCTTCCCCTGGAGAACAAGATGCAGAGGCCTCAGACTTTCATCCCCGTTCTCTATCTGGGGATGGGCATCGTCACCTTCCTCTACATCAGCCTCGGTACTGTCGGGTACATGTGCTTCGGAGAGCACATAGGAGGGAGCATCACGCTCAACCTGCCAAACTGCTGGTGAGATAACATCAAACATTCGCCGAATTACAAAGAGATGTTTGTGCCTGATTGTGACGGATGTTGGTTTGATGTAAAAACAAGTCGTACCTGTTTTTTAAGGTAGTCTGAAATCTAAATCAATCAACAGCACAGAGGAATTACGGGTCAGTTAATAAGGCAAATGAAGAAGTAATGACAGTGCGTGCTCCTATGATGCCATCTAGTGGCCAGTTTCAGAAGAACTGATAAGACGCACACAGTTTGTGATTTCACCAGATCAGCCACTTTAACCTCTTATTTTCATGTTTTAGTGTAGCACTAGTTTAGGGTGTAACACCGGTCTGACCTTTGTCACTGTACTAGTCTAATGAGTGTGTGTTAGTGAAGTCCAGACTGGATTACAGGGCAAAGGCTCCCCAGAACCCCAAGGGCCTTGGAAGTTCCAGGTTCAGGGTGTGTCGAGTGTTTTGTAGTATAATCACGGTCACTTCATCTCTTTATTTTCTTTTGGGAAAGTGAAATGTGCTTTATAAAGTCTTCTGCAGTTCATTTCGACCTGGAGCATTTTATTTTGAGGTTTGTTTGAGTGGAAAAGAGAGAGAGAGAGAAGGTCCTGTAACCTGGTGTAATTATTTATTAGTTCATTATAAGAATAAATCAAAGTTAGAAAAATGTTTTGCTGTTAGTTGTATTTCTCAGAAAGAAAACAGCAGTCGGCCAAAATTAGAATCGGCAGGTCAGACTTCTAAAAAAATCTCTTCATAAAAAAATAAACTAATCTTCCCTTCCACAGAGCAAACTAACTCCTCTGGTGTGTGTGTCTCCTGGTCTGGTTTTGTCGAGGTTTTAATTAACACCATTGATCCTCCTCTCTCTGAGGGAAAAAAGCCCGGGCACGTGTCTCATTTTATTCCTTCAGTGAGCTCATTTTATTTCTCAGGGATAATAAAGGTAGTAAAAACCAAATACTCGGATTGGATTTGTCTGCTCATTGCTTGTTACTGTCGTCACGACAGCGGAAGATGAGCCGTCTGCTGAAATGCCTCCTGTGACCGGACTGATGCGGCTAATTAGTGGAATAGATTGGCTGTTCAATGAGGTTGAAAACTCAAAACACGATAATTACCAGCGTGTCGGTTTTTAAAAAATGAGCAGAAGTCCGTGTTTGCTGTTTGTTTTACAAGGACTCCCAATTGATTCATCTTTATCTTGTAATGTGTTTTTTTATGGATCTTAGGCATGAAATTCAAGGTGTTGTGGGTTTTTTTAATTAGAAAACACAACACTTTTCACTCAGTCTGTTTAAGTCTCGTTCCTCTCTCCATCGTCGCCGTCTACCAGGATGTACCAGGCCGTGAAGCTGCTGTACTGCTTTGGGATCTTCATCACCTTCGCCCTGCAGTTCTACGTTCCCGCAGAGATCCTCATACCACCGGTCGTGGCTCGCGTGTCCGAGCGGTGGGAGAGAGCCGTCGACCTGCTGCTCCGCACAGTCTTGGTCATCTTCACGTGTAAGTACGAACCGGTCAACAAAAGCCATTCCACAGCGGGGGCGAGACGTCACGCTGCAACCAAGGATGACTTTACAGAAATGCCATTTTGCCAGTATTTGGTAAAATTAACATTTCAAAGCTGTATCCTGATGATAAACTTGAATTGTAGAAGGAAATCAGAAGTACGACCTTAACTATTCTCTAGTTTGACTCAACATTCACAAACTGTGGCGATTCACTGGGATCAGACATTTCTTTATCTTTGGCCACTCAAAGACTTGCAGTAACAGTTTTTTTGGTGAATTATTGGATGAAGAAGTTGAGAAGATGCCAGCAGTTTACACACTGCTCCAACTTCCTGCTTAACCCTGAAGTAAGGTGAAATAAGTTGAGTTACTGTTTATAAATGCAGGATGCATTGTGATCAGCCTTGTGCGATAGGCAGCGGTCCCTCGTCCCCGGCTTCAAACCGACGTACTGATTTCCGCCTTCCTTTCATTATAGATTCTGACGCAGTCCCATACAGTAAAGTTCAGTAGAAAGCTGTTTTTTTTTCCTCCAGTCCTGAGCAGGAACAAGAGATTGGAGTGTGTTTTTGTGCTCCCTTCCTGGCTGCTGCAAAGCTTTTGAACCTACTTCTGCGGTGCGCCTCGTTTCTTTTATTGTATTTTTCATTTGGTTTATTTAAACAAAAAAAAAAATGGAGCAGTCACAATCAGGACGCCAGCTGGCACTTTAAAGGGATCCCGGCCACCGAATAAAAGCTTCTTTTTTTTTTTTGTTCTAAATGAGTCAAAAAATGACGAGCGGCTCAAAATGTGCAAACAGAGCACATCTAAGATCTGCCTTTTGTTTTCACCGCTCTATCTTTGTCTGAAAAACTCATTTGCAAGTAAAAATAAAATGGAAGACAAAGCAGTTTGCTATTGAAAATGGAATAATAGCAACCATGCAGTTGCACATCTCATTCGTGGGGTTTTGTATCTGTGGACAGGACTTCAGGAGAGAGCTGAAACCTTGAGATCAGAAAACTCGTACACACACTCTGATTGGCTGTGAAACTTAGCAAGAAGTCTCTGTTAAAGGACGCCTCTTATCCCTCCGTTTAGCAGATCAGGGAAGTCGGCTGAGAGCGGGAGGTGGAAGCCGATCCCCGAAGAGCTACCTTATAAATATATGACTATCCCTTTGCAACCAATTAGCTCCAGGCGCTACAAAGGCACAGGAGCTAAACTAGGAACGAGAAGTCCCCTTTGCACTTTCCTCTGCGTCTGAAGAACCTCGAAGATTGGGCATATCAGGTTGATAATGCAATAAAAAAATGACAGTGGATGTAATTAATGAGTTTCTTGTTGCAAAGCCGAACTTAGTTTTTAACGCTGTCATCAAACTTCTGTCCCTCATCCTCCTTGTATCGATATCAGTCACACACGTCCCTTCTTTATTTTTTTTTTACCTGAATCTAAGGTTGTGGTTGTCGGCAACCGTCGTCCCCGCAGACTCTGCCCCAATATGTCCTGAAACACCGAAATGCACTTTCCCACCGAGTCGAGACTTTTGTAACATCTGGAATTATCATAGAGGAATTACTTCTGTCCTGGAACACGGGTCAAGTCCCTCAAAAGTTTCCTGCGGTGACACTTCATCTGTATCAGCAGAGCTGTTGAGCAGCTGATTGGGTCATTCACATTTTAATTTTGAATCGTCTGCCTTTGTTAGTCTTCCTGTAGTAGTGAAGAACCGTTGTGTCACCAAACACCCTTTCGTGTCCTTTGGGGCCGGTTGCGTTGAATCTCTGTAACATATTCTGACTTGAGTGGTAATTTACAATGAAAGCAAACACCATGCTTTACTGTAGGAGGTGTATTTGAAACATCCAGCGTGCGATGAGAAGGTGAGAGCGGCAGATTCGACCACCGCTCTTACAAATTATATTTCTAACGTGACTCTGTGACATTCAGCCAGCAATCACGTGGACTGTGTGTGCACGTGTGTGTGTGTGTGTGTGTGTGTGTGTCTCAGAGAGTGTATTCTTTGAAGTAACACTGGTAATTTCTTTCCATTATGTGAATGCATTCATCTGTTTGTGTGAGTGTGAAACACAAAACGCCACCTTAAAAAAACTTCCCGTTCTTGTTTGCACGTTTCTTATATTACAATGTTTCGTCCACCTCCTGCAGTTTTGTGTGTTTGCACGTGTGTGTGTGTGTGTGTGTGTGTGTGTGCATTTGTGCCCTCTTACATGGAGTGGAGGATTCTGGGGTCATCACTTCTTCAGCTATGTGCTTCTGTAACAGTTGATTACTTGTGTGTTTCAAGGAGTGTGTGTGTGTGTGTGTGTGTTAACGTGCATGTGCCTATATTCTCGTGTGTGTGTGTGTGTGTGTATGTGTGTGTGTGTGTGTTGGCACTTGCTCCCTGGCCTCTCGGTGATGGAGTGGGTCTCACGTGATTGGAAATGCAGCCTCCCAACGGCCACGTGTCCCGTTAACACACACTCGCAGACACACTCACACTCCCCTTGTCCGTTCTCGTTGCTCCCCAGGTTTCGGGCAGCAGCAGCAAGCAGTTCCCAGTAATAGCTCTGCGGGGCTATTAATAGCAGCAACAGCCCCCCAATTGCTATTGATTCCTATTCATCCAGGACCGCTGATCCTTCAGCTCTGTTGTTGTCACGTGTCTCCGCGGTCGGACTGCTGTGATTCAGTGTGGAGGTGCGGAGACACGCTGAGGTCAGTAGGGGGCAGGCTTCCACTCAACTAAAGATCATTATGTTCACATTAGTTGGGTTGAGATTTATAATACCTGTGTAACTCATTCAGTGCAGTTGATGACTGCATTGAAATGGAATTGTTTTGTACAGAAGTTTCACCAACTGCTTGTACTTTGTCCTGATACTGAAAGTTTAAGAATTTAAATTTTTCAGTCAAGGAGATGTTTAGATTTTCTTCTTTAATCCATCAGTGGTTGCATCGTTTTTTAAAGAAAAGCATCGTTCAAACACCCAATTTTTTTTTTACTTATAGTGGCAATTCCAAAGTTTCCAAACATACAGGATTTGTCAAACAGAACTGAAAGGACATGTAAATATAATGTACAACACACTTCTTAGTCCACCAACTGGCAATTATTTTTATTATCAATTAATAATCAATTAGTTGTCCTCAAATGTCGTATGTTGTCCACAACCCAAAGATGTCCACTGTCCGAGAAGAGCAAAGAAAACAGAAAATGTTCACATTTAAGAAGCTGAAATTAGAGCAATTGATTTGATTTTTTTAATCAATATATTGGCCTTAAATTGAGTAGTTGTTACTGGGGACATTACTGGACCCAGTCTACAGAGCCTTAGTGGAAGCTGCTCCTTGTATAACCAGAGCTGTGTCCATATTCTTGTTTTTTTCTGTGGGTTTTGGTCTCTGCCAAGAACATTTCAACCCCTGTTGCATTTTAATGAATACTCTCTTCAGATGCATCTTAGGATTGGAGTGTGTCCACTTCATTGGGCGTGCATCTCTGCTTTTTTTTTTGCTTTTTTTTTCTTGCTGATGCGGTGATTCTCTTGGCTTCATCAGACCATGTCCTCCAGCACAGACGGGGGCGTTTTGCAGCCTAGTGTGATGTGGTTAAGATTCGGGGGTCAGCACCTTCCAATCAGAGACCACGGTGCATGGAAAACCTGATTGGAATTTCGTTGCCTCGAGGTTTTGTTAAGTCTCGTGAGAGAGGATGGGATGGAGTTTAGCTTTGTTTGCACTAAGCTAGGCGTCGTGCAAGACTCCCATGATGAAGACTCGGCAGAGCCCAAAGGTGAAGCTCCCAATTCCTGAGCATGGACATGGAAAGGAGTCACTTGATGCGGTTGAGGAAGCTTCCTCTTGGAGGTAATGTGTACCCCAGGGCAGACCCAGGACACACTAGAGTGGTTATGCATCCCACCTTGCTCGTGAATACACCTCAGGACTCCCTAGAAAAAGCCTCAGGATGTATCTGAGGAGAAAGACATTTGGGCTACCTTCTAGCACAAAAAAATCAGACCTGAATAGTGAATAGTGAGTGGATTAATGGATTGACAGAATATATTACAAAGTGTTTCTAATCAAAGCAGGCATTAAATTGCAAGCCCACCTGCTCAACATGGTTGTAAAACCAGTTGCTCAATTGACTTTCCCAGTGAGCTTGAGTTTTGCTTTGATTACGCCCTGTGGGAAAACGTGATTCATGGTGCTAATTTGATTTTGGATGGATGGATGGTGAATGGAAAATTGACATGATGCTAACCAGTGCCTCATTATGGCATTGCTGCTGCTGTGAAGAGACCGAAAGGCTAAATGAGGCCTTCAAAACAGCTCAGTTTGTCAAAAACAAGGAACTGAAGAAGTAATTGTGTTTGCTGCAGGCATGCCAGAAATCGATGGCTAATCTACAAGTAATGAGGAGGATGGAAGCTCAAGTCCACATTTCATTGTGTTTACAGAGAACGTATTTGTAGCTGAAGCGGTATGTTGTCAATGGCGTACTCATTCACGGCTCCAAAATGCAGTTTGCTGAAGAAAAACCCGAACATTTATCCCGATTCCAAACGACGCTGCTCTTAAACAACCTGCACAGCAAAATTATCCGAAGCATTAAATCCACCACGGGACATAATCGACCACTTTTGTTTGGGTTTAAGAGTAGTCCAAATATTTTTCACATTCTGCAGCAGTGATCTGTGTTGTCATGAGATCAGCACGTCATTTGTTTTCTTTAATTTGCTCATTTGTATCGGACAAAAACCTCAACACAAAGGTCACAGATAGCACAAACAGAACGTGATAGTCAAAGGCTGGTCCTGCATTTACTGTGCAACTCAGTGGTTCCCAAACTGGGGGTTGTGATCCTTCAAGGTGTCCACATAAAACACTATGGGATCACCAGTTCCCTTCGGTTCTCAAAAAATGTGGTCTTTATTTTCTCAAATTTTAGTTTCTCTTTTTCTTGGATTCTTTTGGCTTGAAAAATCCCTCAAATGAGTCAGCCTGAGAAGATAAATCGCTGTGATTAAGGCTCATTACTTTTTTTTCAATGGTCACGACGAGCCAACAATATCTGGATCCACTGCTTGTTGTTCGGTGTCTTCCTCACAGAACTTCAGAGCAGCTTGTGAAAAAGTTCTCCCATGCAGTTTTAAGTTTTCTTCCATCTGTAATTATGTTTTTTTTTTTTTTTCTTCACAGCCCCTAAAAGGTGTGTAGCTCATGCATAACCACACAAATATAGTGTAATTTGCAACCCCTGGCAGCGAACAATAAGTTTCACTTTCTAGGTAGGTGTTATGTGTCCTATGCACTTGCGGTGATGCTAAGTGCTTTGCATAAAAGCTTCCATTAACTGATGGATGTTAAGACCGCAATTTAAATCACATCAGTCTGCAGGGAGATGTGAAGGGTCGATAATAGAGCGGATAAATGTGGCGATCTCAAGTCGAGTTTGATACAGACGCTGGTTTCTCAGCACCGAGGAATACTCCAGATCTTTTTATCATGCAGAAGATGCGGTAAGGGAGGTAAATAGGGCAGAGAACAAGATATGCTGTGGGGGCAGAGATCTATCTTATGCAGCTTATTTAGCTATTCTACAGAGACGTCACTGATGTTATTCAGTGCCACGTTTGCAGCCATGCAGTTGGTGTAATCATACCTTGACAGATTAGCAGTTATAATTGGGGAAAGTATAAAAGTGTGTAGCCTAACAAGAAATGTCCAGCCTCATTTTCATTCCCTCCTCAGCACTCTTCACACGGAATCAAACCTCAAGTCACGGCAGACTTATTCAGTTAGAGAGCCACAGCGCCTCTTAGCCCCAGGATTTTCATTTCCTTTATTAGCTGTGATTGGAGCCTGCAGAGAATTATGCAGATGACATTTGCCACGCTGTATAGGTTTCTGCACATGCATGTTGATAAGCTAATAAAAGGGAATAAATGCATACATGTGCCCCTTCATGTCTGCAGGTCATTTGCATGGCAGCTCGCGGTTTCAGGGGCGCAGAGCGGAGCGAGTGTGTGTGTGTGTGTGTGTGTTGTGAATGTGGAGATGGCGCCGCAACAAGAAAAGACTCGCTTCCAGTGGGATCCCACCGGCGCGTGGCTGAATGAAGTAGGCGAGGGACTGGAGGAGGAATCATGTCGCTCCTGCACGCACGTCTGTGAGAACGAGATTGCTTTCGGTTTTGAATCGGAATACGAGATGAGATTCAAGCGGCGCGTCGTCGTCGGCGTGTGTGCAGAGTAAATCTCCGGGAGAATGCCTGCGAGAATCTCAGTCTTTGAGTCGAGAACAGATGTCAGTTCTTGGCCGTCCGGAGGGAGACACTTTTGTCTTTGTTAGACTTCTGCTGCAGTATTTTAGTGATGCAAGTTGGGTTCTCTTGGCCCCGGCGTTGCGAGGTTATCCGAGTGTGCAACGAGAGAGAGAGAGAGAAGCTGGCTGTATACAAAGAAACAACCCCCCCTGAACGCTGTCAAACAAAGCAGGTGCATCTCTCCTCGGATAGTTTTTAATCTTCTTCTCAATGTTGCAAAGAGATTAAAAGTTCGTGTTAGAATTAAGAGGAAACTGCATCACACAGACTGTGAAACTTCTGTCGGCATTCAGAAGAGTCGCAGAGCCCTAATGTTTGCCTGGAGGGTACTTCATCTTAAAAGTTGTTACCTTCCCAGCGAGAAAATAAAGATGTGAATAGCTCAATCTTCTGTTTGAATAGGAATTATGCCTCTGAATATTGTGAACATAGTTGTTTATTTGGTGTGTTTAACATTTTCAAGTGTCTCTGCTTAATGTGAGATCAGTAAATCACATCATCATGGCTTTCAAATGACGGTGGAAAATGTCACAGTGAGTGCAGTATCGACTGATGTCCATAAGTTATTCCGTTCTTGTGATTTCTCTCAAGAGGGCCTTTCAAGTGGCAGGATTGTAAAATGAACCTTGATGTTACTCCAGTTGCCACAACAACAAATCCTCGTCCCTGCTCGTCGTTGGTTTCAGTTTGAGCTCAAATAGTCCGATAAGAGTTAAAAGAGTGGACGGCCCTGAGCCAACTCTCCATCTCTCTTTGCTCAGCTGCTCCAGCTCGAAAGGTCAGTTCATTTCAATGCAGGGAGATTTCTTTTGAAGCGAGCGCTCTATTCTAATTTTCCCGGAGATCAGCTGAGGGGTGCAGGAGCTTACTGTTGCTGTTACTGCTGTTTTGGATCAGAGAGGGTCTTGAGTGGCAGCTGCAGGAATGCTACATGGCTTTGCCTTGTTTCTTGCAGTTGTACGTGCCATGATAACGTTACATTACAGGGTTTGACAAGGATTGCCCAGGGACAGAGTCCTCCGATTGCCATTGGTGGAGCGGTGGCAAGTGTTTCTTGACCAATAGCAGCAGATATCGTGGTAGATTTGTAAAACAGCCTCATAGGAACAAGCAGAGGTACAAGAAAAATCCTTTTTTTAAACGGGTAAATAAACTTAAATTCAATAAATATTTGACTCTTCATGTGAAGAAGAAGTTAACCAGATGAACCTGCTCACCAAAACAATGCGTGAGGTGTTGATTCTCAGTTGGATTGTAGTTCTAGCGACACTTTCGCATTGGAGTCAAAGATGCTTCTCGTCTTTGTTTCCTTAAAGCGCTTGGATTTGCCTTTGTGTTTGAAATGTGTTATATGAATAAAGCTGCCTTGGCTTACCTAGCAGCAGAAAGCAATTCATACCAATAAACTCCCCCAACCCCCACTGCTTTGGCTCTTGGGTATGAACTGAGGACACAGATGAATGGGTTGTTAGCAACACTCAGACTGGACCAATTTTCACCATCATTAGATAATTTTTCTACAAACAAAAACTATTGCCATCAGAATAATTTGATAGATGCTGTAATCACACAAATTCTCCACATAATAACACCTCTAATGGGAAATCCAACTCAAGTCTAGACGATGCTTTCCATTATACCCCGCCTTTATTGGGGCTTTAGATACGCAATTATATTCACATGTACATCCACACGAGCAGAAAAGCAAAGCATGAAACGAAGCAATTTTTTCATGCCTGTGTTGCAGCTACATTGGCTGCACTGGTCTTTTCTTTTTCAAAAGTGCTTCCTTTGTCTGAGTCACTTTGCCACAGGCTTCAGCCGACCAGCGAGCGTGTGTTGTTAAGCTGTTGATGGGAACAAGAGAGGACATGAGGATGTCGCGTGAGCCTCCTCCTCCTCCTCCTCCTCTTTCTCCTCCTCCTCCTCCTCCTCCTCCTCTTCTTCTCTTTGTTGTTTTCGTACTTCATCCCGGAGCACTGTGGCACAAAGGTGGCATGCCACTGGGAACACATGCTGCATGTTGCTGGACTGTAGTGCTGTCATATTTTTACCCTTTCAGAAACATGATGTGAGGACATGTTCACCTTTACGTCCCGTGGAGCTAATCCTCTGTTGTTTGGCCTTTGCTTTCTGAATTACATTGTGTCTGTTAGCAGCAGTGACACTCGAAGATCAGGCGTCAGGTGATGTGATGAACCGACTGTAGGTTTTCTTTAGTAACACTTCAAGAAAATTAAGTTGTATAGAGAGAAAAGCAACTGGTCGATTGTGCCGGACTACAAAATTATCTTAGAATTAAATAAGAATACCCTTTCAAAAACCCACAATAAGAAAATCTTTATTAACTGAAAAATTCCCTCAAGACAAGTAGTCTACTCTGAACAATAAACTGTTTTTTTGGGGCGGGGGTTTGCTTTTTCTGCCAAGAAAATGAGGGCATTAGTAGGGTCTTGTTGGGTGATAAGGTCTCGATGGTTCCAGTTCATCCCAAAGGTGTTGGATTGGGAAACCTGGTATTTGACACAAAGTTGAAAGCACACTATTGCTTTAATCAGTGTTTCCCAGCTTGGTCACTGTACAACAAGAGTTAATGTGTCATTAATTCATCACAAAATTCGACTCAAAACTGCAGCGGCACAAATAGTGACACATTGCACAGCTCTGTCATTATCGCAGCAACCACTGAAAGATAAGGTAACCGCTGTTGAATGCAGCAGCCTCACCTGATCACTTCCAAGTGACAGGACGAACAATCATCCCTAAAGGTCACATCTGAGAAACAAGTCAGACTGCAGCATCTGAATGTGCAAGTCACGATTTTCTTTTTCTTTTTTTTTTTTTAAGCCAGCCTTGTCTCTGAATGACAAACTCTGTCCCCAAACATCCAAACCGCGGCTCGCTTCGTGTTGCGAGCCGAGCTAAAAGCAGCACAGTGGCCCGGACTGCGAGCAGACAGGTCAGCCTGAGGATTTCTGTCTTTAGCATGGACCTCCTGCTGGGCGGGGAAGGTCAGCCTCGCCCTGCAACTCCATCTTCCCTCATTCCCACTCCTACTCAGCCTTCTCTCTCTCTCTCTCTTTCTCTCTCTCTCTCTCTCTCTTTCTCATCATAGTTTTCGTCATCAGATCTTCTCACTCTGTGTCTCGATCAGACTTCCTCAACATACTCTGGATTGTGACCTAATTTTTAGAGCTGCAAGCCTCGCGTTGGGGAATGACGTATTGATGTCTTAATTTAAAACAAAATGCATTTGATCAGCTGTATCAATCTTCGTTTTCTCTCACAGTCTAAAGCCAAACAGGTAAAGGTAATTAATTGGTGAGTCTGAATTGCCCGTAGGTGTAATCGTGAACTGTTCTTTATGCCTCAGCAGCCCTGTGATTGACTGGCTCCAGGCCCCACCGCCACAATTTATAATAAGTCTTAAAAATCTCATGCGATTCGTCCCGTTTATCAAGCAGCCTCCATGTGGCGTCTCGATTGTTTTCCTTCTTTTATAGGCCACCCCTCTGACCCCTCTGCTGTTCCGCTTTTGTCCTCCTCTGTTCAGACTCTAATTATACAGCCCTCCCAGGCATTGTTAAGCCACCCAGAAGCTAAGAGTTGACACCTAACCGGCCCTTCAGGTGAAAAAAGGCGCTGCACAAAGAAGGGCGTGATGATGAAATAAACAAAGGAGATGCAGCCGGGTTTGCATGATTTTGATTGGCCCACTCGGTGTGATGACGGTGGCAGAAGTAGAGGTAGTTTTTTCAGATTTGTATTGGCACTTGTGTCGATCTGTGCACATCGTAATACCCCTCTCAGTGGAATTCGATGAAATGCATTAAGTCTAAGATCTTGAGTCTTGTAACACAGAGAAGAACAGCAACGTTTAGTCACATCTCACTATGGCCACTGATGCTAAATCGTCTCGGAGTACATTAGTAAGTTTTCTG
>JBCAUF010000790.1:541636-551982 GCA_038406115.1 Haemulon aurolineatum | reverse complement strand
TTTGGTAGCGTTGAACTTCTTTGTTATTTTTGTTGCATTGCATTTCACGATTTTTTACTTATGGTAGATGAGCTGACTGACAAATGAATTTCCCCTTGGGGATTGATAAAGTAATTCACATCGTATCGTAAATAAAGTTAGAATTGTTTTCATTACATAAATCTTAGTTTACTAATGTTAACATTCACTAATTAGCTCCAGATGCAAAGTACAGCTGAGCCTGATGATGATGTAATTAGTTTTGCAGGCAACAGGTCACAAACCAAGTTTTGGGGCAAATTATTTTTTTTCACCTGAAGACGAGTCAGAGGATCTTCAGTGTTGTTACAATCACCATCCAATAGCTGTTAAGATATTTCACTTTGAACCGAAGTGGTGCACCAACAGACCAACACTCGTCTGGTGTGACACGTCCGAGCACTATGTTAGGAGACAGAGCTGAACACTCCCTCTGCACACAGACATTATGACTGATGCACACAGAACAGTAGCTTACATTTCTGCAGCCTAATGAGTCGAGCTGAACGTTAATGCAGCGGGGTTAAAATCTCTGTGCACAGCTGGAATGACACTGCGGAGAAGTATCGGGTGGGCGTTTCAGAGAGTAAAACTTTGTTGGGAATGGATTAGTCTTTTATTATGTTTAGAATTAGTATTACCACATTCATACACATGTGTATTGTTCACACACAAAAGGCGAGCCAGCGCATTAGGCTTTAATAGTATTAAGGCTTGCTGATAGCAGGACTATGAGGCTGTGACAACATGTTCTGACCTGAGAGAAACAATAAAAAGCTCTTTATGTCGGAGCTCAAGCTGCACACAGTTCACAGCACCTGTACTGACGTAAAAAACAAACAAAAAAAACACCCAGCCTACCTGTGTCCGGGTCTTTGGCGTATATGACCGCCACGGGGGTTCGGACGGTCGTGTTGTCGAACACGGTGACCTCGTAGTGGCTGGAGGAGAAGCGAGGCGGGTTGTCGTTCATGTCCTGGATCATCAGCAGGATGTCCGCCTGACATGACCTGCCACCGCCGTCCGTCGCCTTCGCCACCAGGTTGTACTCGACATCCCTCTCCCGGTCCAGCACGGCCAGAGTGAAGAGCTCACCTGGACGGAGGGGAAAAGAGGGACACAATGCTGAAGACGTCATGACTTCAAAATGAGTTTGTCCACAATAAACACCAAAAGAATCAGAAGAATTTAGAGATTATTCACAAAGAACTTACAAATATTGCAAATTTACAACATCAGCTGAGTCTTTAAGTACTGAGGGAGCTCCAAAATCAGAGGCACGGTTTATGGGCGGTTAAGAAACAAGCCTATATGGCAGAATAACATCTCTTGTATAACCTCTGTGATAACTTATTGTCTGGTCTGTTAACGCCTGCAAACATGTTCCCGCCTGGTGAGCGTGTTTGTGGTTAGCTCATTAGTGACAGCGGTTTTCCAACTAGCCTCGTGAATCACTGTCGGTTCATTTTTGTTGTGCCGTTTCCTGGTGTGACCTGTCACGAAGTTGGACAGCTTGGAGATTTGCGATCTGCCGGAGTCTCCAAATGAAAGTCGACTCTCTTGGATTCATCTTCTGGTCTCATCTGATAGTTGTCAAGATATTTCAATCTGCACCAAAGTGCTCTGTGTCTTACAGGCACTGAAGACATGAGAGAAAAATGTTGTGACAGAGGCGAAGTGTGATGGATGTCAGTGGGGCGCTCCCGAAAATGAAGGGGAAAAAAAAGACAATAGAAATGTTTTGGGCTTTTTTCAGCACAGAGCCTCCCCTGAGCAGCTGCAGAGAGTCGATGGCATCGCTCACTCAAAGCACTCAGCGCAGCTCACTCAGGGCGAACTCTCACGTTATTGGCCTCAAACAGACCCGATAATACCTGTCCTGTGGTCCAGATGGAACTTGTCTGCACTGGGACCGTGGAGGGTGTAGGAGATCTGGCCATTAGCTCCCACGTCTGGATCAGAAGCCGAAACCTTCAGCACAAACATGCTGGAGGGCGAGTTTTCCATCACCGCCTCCGTGTACACCAGCTGGAGGATAATAACAATAATCAGACCTCCATTTGCATAGCATTTTTCTCAGTCAAGCCACTGAATACTGGATGAATAAAATGGCACAGCTACTGGGCTCTGGTAATGAAGAGAAAAGGATGTGATTTAAACATTTTAGCCCCGGTCAGAATTCATTATTACAGTTAAATGTGAAGCTACTGATCTTTACATCAAGGGCTACTCTCAGTTTTAAAATTCAAATGGCTGCCATCAGTAAAAAAAAACAGCTCCCACAAGGTAGATCAGTCACAGTGGGCCACTAATCACAGGGGTTAGTGCTTCAATCCCCACACACTCATGGCAAAGTGTCACATGGATCAGGACACTGAAACTCAAATAGCTCCTGATGCACGGAGAGAAACTTTTTAACGCCCATTTTCACTCGTGCAAAGGGTTAAAGGTGTGTTGTGTTTGGCTGTTAGGATAAAAACAAACTCTGTTTATACATCACAATATCACAATAGTGTTACTTTACTGATTTGGAGTGGAGAGACTTTCCCTTCTGAATTGATATTGACATGCTCATTGTGTGTGTGGGTGGGGAGGGGAGATGGTTTGGATGGGGTTATTGCAGTGCACGTTGGTAGAGATTAACCAAGATTTGATAGCAGACTTAAAATGTAATAATTTTCATGCCAAATGACACAAACATTCAGCGTGTCTTTAATTTGCTCTCCACCAACCAAAACACCCCGATGACAGTCAGACAAATGAGCTTCTTTATTAATGGAGGTTTTAGGGGCAGTGTGAGGCAGGTTGGGACACGTGCCTGAGTATTAAACTTACCGAGAAACATTACGGGAACAATCCAATTTGTAAGAAAATGAAAGCTAATTTCTGTGAACTGCCCCCTGCAGACTAGAAGACTTTTGTCCTTTACCAAACACCTCCCAGCAGGTAGTTTGTCTGCCAAGCTGTTGTTCACTTTTGATGGATAAATAAGGACACTGTGATGATTTGACGAATATTGAGGGGCGGAACAACTCGTGTCCTTCCTCACCTGTTCGCACAGTGGACTGTTGTCATTGATGTCCAGCACGTGGACGTCCACAACAACCGGAGCCTCAAACTTCCCGTCGGTGGCCGTGACTTTGAGCGAGTATCTGTCTTTGGTCTCTCTGTCCAGACGCTCTTTCACGATCAAACCCCACTGGCCCTCGTCCGCCTGGATGATGGCAAACTGGCCCAGTGGGTCCCCATCTGCACATGTGAGAAAGAACGAGTCATTATTAACCACATCAATGAGATCACGTCGTCTGCACCAACTGATCGTTTCTATGACTGATTGATCTGCATTGATAAATCTTTTTGTCAAAATACCTCAATTCTAAATATTCTATTATTATTACTCTATTGTACAAGAAGGAAAAACAATAGATTGAGCAATATGCAATATAATATTTTTTTTACTCTAAATGCAGAAAATTGCATTTTGACCTTCATGGGGATAAAACTTAGGGCCAGTAGGACTGTAGTATTTGTTTACATGGATCAAGAGTTACATTATCAAAGATATAAAATATGTTTAACTGCAGATAAAATGTGTTGAATTGCAAACCTCCATTCTGGGATAGATCAGCCATCGGAGCCTGTGTGTAAATGTGTGTGAAGCAGGAGTTCGGCGTCGCCTTGATGAATTATTTCCCTCCCTTTGCACTTCATGTGAATGATGTTTCCCGGTTTGTTTCCTGTGCTGTAATGTTTGTTATTCACATAAAAAGGGAATGAGGTCGTGCCTCACTTTCTTATCGGCTGTGCTGTTTGTTTGTTGTCTGCTTCTGCTTTCATTATAGCGTCGTTCCAACATTCGATTACCTTCTGAGTAATACAAAGTTTTTTAAATTCCCAGTTTTCTTGTTTAATACAGCGTCTTTGATATTGCGTTCCGATGGCATGTTGTTCTTGTTGAATAATTCAACATTTTTTGTTTTCCATCTACATATTTCCTCTTTTTTTGTGGGGGAATGTTTTAACATTAGGCTGACTCACCTGGGCACTTTGCATTTTTGTGTTTTCTTCTCTCAAACTTTTATCGTTGACATGAAAATATAAACAGTTTTTTTTCTCTCTCTCTCTGACTAGACAGCTGACACCGGCTGGTGAGGATTGGCCATGAGTCTGTATGTTGGGGCAGATCACAGTCAGTAAAACACCTGTCGTCTAGACGGCTCACTCAACGATGCTTCAACCTCAAGAGGGAAACTGTTTGAGTTACAGTTGTCAGAAGTTGCCACACTGGTCCTGTGTGGTTTTCTTTGGCAGAGACAAAAAAAAACAAATCGAGTGCTACTGTACAGTACATAAACAGCCTGCAGCTGAAACGCACGTAACCAAACTTTATTAAAGGCTGGAGGAAGATTCCATTTAATAAGTGTCTGATTATTAACGGCTAATTCTGAGGTTTGTAAACTGAAGTTGTTGTCACTTGATGCTCATGTTAATATGATTTACAAGACGACAGACGACATTAATTATGGTGCAATTTATCATGAAGTTTTCCTCTAAGCGCCACAAAAAAAGCCCTTCTGAAACCTTGTTTAGATCACTGAAATTAAATCATAATTTTTAACATCTGCATGGTCACAGCAGATCATCTGGAAAATTGTTCCCACAAAGTTGGCAAAGGCAGAAAAAAAAAAAGAAATGCTAAAAATGTATCACAATGAGGACAACTCCTGCTTGTTTTAAACCATTATACATGATCACTTCCAGACGTATTTCTACCATGAAATTATAATAAAAATCAGATTTTAGCAAACGCCTCAAGATAAATGGAGGAAATTCACCACATACCATGTACGACAGACTCACTTCTTTGAGTGTGAAAAGTTAAATAAGACCTTAAATATATTAGCATTTACAATTAGGCAGTTTTAGACGGACAGTTTTACAGCATTAATCATCATGTAATGAACTGTGGGACAGCAGCCACCTCTGACAACATTATGATCACACCCTCTGTATTGTTCCTGAGAATTTAGAAGTTTTATATAACTTCGGAGTTCATATCTCTCTCTCACACAAATTCAATAGTATTATTATGATTATCATTATTTAGACTCAATATCCTCAAATTACTATTTTGTTGTACTGTGTCGAAAAGTCTCTGTGACAGCTCAATGAGAAACAATTCAAAATGTTTCTATAATTAAATACCTAAATGAATAAATGGCTAATCACAAAGAATGGGTTACATGGAGGTGTCCTGACCTTCGTGTATCTAAAATCCTGGCTCTGACCCTGATAGAAAACAAAAAGAATTTTGAATTCTGTTGTGTGAAGCAGCTCGGCTGTAGACAGTCACTCCTGAATGTGAAATCCTCACATCGATCATACTGGCGACGGGCGACTTTAATATCCAATGTTTGTTTCTGCTTTTATTTTTTTGGCAAGCCAGTGTCAGCATCGGCCAAACCCTACCATTTATAAATAATCACAATGCAAATATTAAAAACAATGTTGTGCAGCGAGCTCCTTTAAAGAACGGTCCAGCTTTGACTGTCTGGAGGAAAATGGAGGATTTGCATTAATATGAGGCTTTGTTTTTGTTGTTAGCTGCAGGGCATCTCGTTGGTATTCCCCCCAAGTCGGCTTGTCAACCTGCTTCTCTTTGTGATTAATCTGTGGCTGAATAACATAATATCATGACTCAGTTGAGGGCAATTAACTGAGATTTAATTTCACCTCATTAATGTCTTGATAGAGCCCACAATCTTCAATGGGACAGTAATTTGGCTCATAAACACACACACACACCCTCTCAAAGAAAACAAGTGAGTGTATGAGTAACGCATAGTTACACTTTTGTGCACATAAACATACAAACTTAATGATTTGCTTATATAAACACCAAAGGGAGCAAGACAAACTACCATCAGAGGCTCAAATCTGTGAGCAAACACTCATTTAACACTACACATTTATACGTGCTCACCTGTGATGTAACACGTCACAAGGCGGTTCTCCAGTGACACGTCGCCATCCGTGGTCGTCATAGAGACAATGACCTCCCCAGGACTGCTGTTTTCTACCACCGAGCCGCGGTACACGTCGTCGGAGAACTTTGGCGGGTTGTCGTTCTCGTCCGTCACCGTCACCTCCACCAGGACGCTGGACGACAGCTTGACGTCGCCGCCGTGGTCCGTGGCGACCACGTTGAACCTGTAGACCCTGGTCACCTCACAGTCCGTCTCCCGTACAGTGGTGATCCAGCCACTCTCTCCGTCGATAGAGAAAACCTCGGTGACGTCCATCGCAGTGTCGTCAGGTAGAGACTCCAAGCTGTAGGTCACAAGACCGTTGGTCTCCGTGTCTGGGTCGTTGGCGGTCACCTAAGGAAAAGATAAGCATTTCGTGGATTTATGAGCTTTACGTAGGAATGTTGGTCGAGAGAGTTTTATGCCATCTGTACTAGAGGTAAAATTTTTCTTTATCTGTGTAGAAAAGACAGTTTAAATACCTTTGATCTGCACCAAAAGTATGAAAGTCCCACTGTTATATTCCCTCTCTCCATCTCAGTATCAGCTAGTACCAAAGATGAAAAAACATTTTCTTGATCTCACCTGAATAACAGTTGTTCCAGCAGGCATGTTCTCAGCCAGGAAGGCCCTGTAAGGGTTTGCATCAAACACCGGCTGGTTATCGTTCACATCTTGGACCTGAATGCTGACCGACACCAGCGAGGCAACGTCAGTCCCGTTGTGGTTCCCCTGAGCGATCACGTCTATCTGATACCATTTTGTTTTTTCATGGTCGATGGTCTTCTGCAACAGCAAAGTTCCACTCTCCTTATCCAAAGTGAAGACTTTGTCTTTGTTGCTCTCCACGGTGTTCCCGTCCACCAGGCTGTAAATGAGGGGCATGTCAGAGTCCGCCCTCACCGAGCCTATCTCTGTCCCTATGGGGATGTCCTCAGCAGCTGAGAAGGTGTAGAGAGGCTCGGAGAACTTGGGAAGTGGAACCTCAGGAGGAACTACTTTGACCTGAACAGGGACTGTGGAGTTGTAGAAAGGAAGGCTGCCATCGCGAGCTTTCACCTTGAAGTTGAAGATCTTGTTCTCCATGCCGACGAGACTCTCTTTGACACTCACAACTCCAGTGAAAGGGTTGATCTCGATAACGTCTTCGGTCACCTCTTCAGCTTCATCAACTGTGTAGGTGACGTCTGCATTTTTGCCATCGTCCGCATCATAAGCCATGATTTGAATGACGGGGGAGCCTTTATTTACAGTCGACTGAATGGAGACCTGGTACTCTGTCGCTTTAAACTGAGGAACGTTGTCATTCTCATCTGTGAGAATAATCTTGACCGTGCAAAAGGCCACTTTCCCACCACCGTCTTTAGCCATCACTTTGATAGCTATGACTCTCTGGTTGGGGTTCTCTCTGTCCAGTGGTTGTGTCGTAACAATCTGCCCATCATTATCAATGGAAAATTTCTCATCAGCGAGTTTGTTAATGATGGTGTAGTCTACGCTGCCGAATGGCCCATCGTCAGGGTCGATGGCCGCTAATCGGATCACGCGAGTTCCTGCCTCGGCATTTTCAGCCAGCTCTGCCTCATAGATGTTCTGCTTGAAGTACGGGCTGTGCCTGTTGCTGTTCATCATGTCAATATTGACTGGAGCTGTCTTCTGAAACACTCCGTCAGACACTGCCACCGTCAGGTTATAGTAAGGATCCAGATTCCTCTTACAGACATTAGAGAAGGAGATGATTCCTGAGGATTCGTTGATGTTGAAGTACCGGCCTTCGTTCCCTGAGAGGATTTTGTACTTGAGGTTATTCACGTCCCCCGTGTCAGGATCTGAGGCTTGGATTTTGATCACTATGTGGCCACACTTTGCCATTTCATCCAGAGTGGCTTCATACTGGGAGCTGACAAAGTCCGGTGGGTTGTCATTGACATCTGTGACATTTATGAAGACATAGGCCTCGGTGCTTAGAGGAACAGTGCCATTGTCAGTGACTTTGATTTTCAAATTAAAGTGTTTTGTGGTTTCATGGTCCAGCACCTGTTTTGTAACAATCAACCCGCTATGAGGGTGTATCTCAAAGAAATCAGTCTCGTTGGTCTCCATTTTCACCACCTGGAAGGTAAGATCTTTATTTCTGCCTGAGTCCTTATCAGAGGCAGAAAGTTGTATCACAGAGGTGCCAACTGGGAGTCCCTCAGCGATGACCACAGGATACGACGGCTTTGAGAAAACCGGCACATTATCATTCACGTCTTCTACTTCTATTTCGATGGAAGCCTCAGAGAAAGCTCCGGTCACAGAGTCAGAGGCTCGAACTGTCAAGACATGCATGGTTTGGCTCTCGTAGTCGAGGGGGTTGGTGACGGTCAGCACGCCGGTTTTGAAATCGATGTGAAAGTGCTTTGAGGCGTTTTCCTCCTGGAGATTGTAGATGAGCCGATAGCCTTCCGGATTCCTGGCCTGGACGTGTAAGATGGTGGTGAACGGCGGGACATTTTCAGGGACTTTCAGTGGATACAGAAGAGTCTGGAAAACCGGGTTGGTTTGATTCCTCACTTGAATACTGAGCTGTGCCACGGCCCTGCGACTGGGCTCGCCCTCATCTATAGCCAAGACTGTCAAAACATATTTATTCAGAGCTTCAAAGTCAAGGGGCCTTTGAAGGGAAACATCGCCTACGTCGGGATCGATCCTGAAGAGGTCAAAGTCCTCCTCCAGCGAGTACATGATGGACCCATTCTCTCCCAGATCTCTGTCAATGGCAGTTGCTTGATACAAAACGTCTCCTGGGTCAGAGGTTTCAGAAATCATCATTGAAAAAGGCAAGTTTAGAAACTGTGGAGAGTTGTCATTGACATCATCTATAAAAACCTTGACCTGGGTTGTAGCTGTCCTAGGCGGTGTTCTCATGTCTTGTACCTTCACCACTACGTCAAAAACGTCTCGTTCTTCTCGGTCAAAAGGGAGACCTGTTGTCTCGAGAACACCTGATGTCTGGGAAATTGCAAACTTCCCCATTGGGTTTACCACAGAATACAGAAGAGGCTCATTTAAATAACAACCTGTGGCTTTGAGTGCCGCCAAAGTTTTGACGGTCTTTAGGTTTTCTGTAACGCTTGCTGAATACACTTTCTGCTCAAATCCAAGACCGCTGGCTGTTAGGTTTGTTACGTTTACAGTGACGGCAGCCAAGTCTTTGTAAAGGCCGTCAGACGCTTTGACAACCAGTTGGTAAAATGGCCTGAATTCAGACACATCACTCACGGTGATGACTCCAGTATTGGGATGAATTGAAAAAGCATTGTGAAGATTCCCCTCGGTGATGCTGTATGAGACTGCCGAGTCGGCGTCATGGGCCGTGACGCGCACAACCTCCGTATCTCTGACAGCCGGGAAGATGATGGATGGCTCGTACACCGGGGAGGTGAATTGTGGCGGGCAGTCATTCAGGTCCAGGATGCGGACAGTGACCTTGGCAGGCTCTGCTGCATACAGTGATGGCTCCCCTGAGTCCTTCACCTGCACGCTGAAGTGATACTCTGCCTTGGCTTCAAAGTCAACCGGTGAAATTAAAGAGATGGTGCCCATGCTCAAGTCTATCTTGAAGACCGTCAGGGCCTCTGGTTCCAGGATCTGATACACCAGCAGAGAATTTGCATCTTTGTCTGCATCTGAAGCCTGGATGACCAGAGGGGTGTTTCTTTCTCCCATAACCATGCTGTTGATGTGAGCTGACTCACTTATTTGTCCCATGTACTCCCTCTGCTGAAAAACAGGAGCGTTGTCGTTCTCGTCAATCACATAGATGTACACAAGAGTCTTGGACAAGGCTCCCGCTGTGGTGGAGGCCGTGACTTTGAGCTTGTAGGAGGCACAGTTCTCAAAATCAAGGTGCTTTTGGACTGAAATCAAACCAGTGTAAGGGTTGATATGAAATGTCTCATTTAGATTGCCACTTTCTATCCCATAATGCACTGCAGCGGGGCTGGAGGCTGAGATGGTGAGCACCGGTGTTCCGAGGGTGCTCAATTCGCTGATCTCTGTTAGGTATTCATCCGATGGGAAGGCAGGTGGGGTTTGGTCAGAGATGCGAACATGGACATGGACAGAGCAGAGGTCACTGCGCTGAGGGAAGCCCTGGTCTGTGGCCTTTACTGTCAAGTGGAACTGATCCTGAGGCTGAAGGTCCAAAGGTTTGGAGAGACTGATTGAGCCCAGCTCTGGATCTATGGAGAAGATGTTGTCGATATTCCCTGCAAAAAAGGAAATAATGTGTTACACAAATCAGCCACTCAAAAAATG
>JBCAUF010000790.1:505913-517814 GCA_038406115.1 Haemulon aurolineatum | reverse complement strand
AAAATTCAAACTGTTTTAGCCTTAATATAAATCAAGATAAAATATTTTTTTCTTCCAATTTTCCCCTTTTACTAACATTACAACTACAAAAATACAAACAAAGCCAAATCATGCTGTTTATTTACCTGTTTCCTCATCAATGGTGAACACTCCAAGACCAGAGCCTTCATGGATGTGGTACCTGACTACTCCGTCTCTGCCCAGATCCTTGTCTGAAGCTGTCAGCATGACCACTGATGTCCCCACCGTTGCGTCCTCCATCACTCCGGCCTCATACACAAACTC
Source organism: Haemulon aurolineatum (assembly GCA_038406115.1). Lineage (NCBI taxonomy): Eukaryota > Metazoa > Chordata > Actinopteri > Lutjaniformes > Haemulidae > Haemulon > Haemulon aurolineatum. Next base: position 517,529 of record JBCAUF010000790.1, on the reverse strand, counting down.
CGAGAACACGGGCCTGTGGAGGTTCTCATTGACATCCAGAACCTGAATCTCCACAAAGCATGAGGAGGAGAGGGAGCGAGGGAGGCCATGATCGACGGCCCGGACCGTGAGGTTGTAAATGGGCCGCCTTTCGAAGTCCAGCTCCCTCTCGAGGATCAAGGCGCCCGTGGAGGAGTCGAGGTGAAAGATCCCACCCTCTGTATTCTTGAGGTTGTAGGTGACGCGGCCTCCGCTGCCCAGATCCAAGTCGACACTCTCAACCCAGACAAGCAGGGTGCCCACAGGAACGTCCTCTGGAACTTTTATTTTGTAAACTTTGGGTACAAACTTGGGCGCATTGTCATTTATGTCCTGCAAAACCACCACAAGGTCAATCGTGGAGAACAACTGCGGGCCGAGTTTGGCTTGGTCTCTGGCTTCAATTAAGAGGTCGTGTCTGGGTGAGGACTCACGATCCAAACGACCCGTCACGGTCACCTCACCGGTCATTTCATCGATTCTGAACATGTCAGTGGACGTCAGCAGGGAGTATTTGACATTACCACTCGTGTCCACGTCGGGATCTCTCGCACGAGCTGTAAAAATGATGGAGTCCACCTCTGTGTTTTCGGGCACGTGAATCACATATCTGGGCTGATCAAAAACAGGAGGGTTGTCGTTGACATCCATGACGTTCACTGCGACAAACTTCCATGCAGATGTCTGCGGTGATCCCAAATCAAAAACAGTGATGTTCAAAATGTAGAACTCTTTAACCTCCCTGTCTAATGGGCAAACCAACTGAAGGTCACCAGAGAAAGTATCAATGGAGAAACAGCCATCCTCATTCCCACCTGATATGGCGTACACTAGCTTACTATTAAACCCGCTGTCAGAGTCTGTCGCCTTAAACTGAACGATAGTGGAATTCAGCGGATGGTCCTCGGCGAGGTCAATTGAACTCGGGACACTCAAGTCAAACTTGGGAGAATGTCGATTGGTGATGTGAAGGTCGGAGAAGGAGTCATCCTCTTCGTTGGTTAAAATGGGCTTGATCGACTCGATCAATTTATCGGTCAGCTGTTTGAAAATGCCCGTTTCCTGGCAGCGGACCGTTGCGTCATCGCCTCTGTTGGTGACAGTTATCCTGACAACTGAAGCTTCGGAGCGATGGTTGCCATCAGAGGCTACAACTCGCAAATTGAACGAGTGCGCTCGCAGGGGAATCGGTTGATTAAGGGTGATGGCTCCTGACACGGGATCAATACTGAATACTTGGAGCTCATTCCCCGACTCGATGACATACCTCAGCTGCTGCAGCTCATCTATATCAATGGCTGACAGCTCAGCGATTGTTTGGCCCACGGGTAAATCTAGAGGTATGGTGGTGTTGCAGCCCACTCGCTCAAACAGTGGGATGTTATCATTGATGTTATTCAGGGTTATCGTCACGGTGCATTCGCTGACCTGACTGAAGGGGCCGCCGCTGTCCGAAGCCCAGACTCTCAGGTGGTAACGTCGTTTCATCAGCTCGTAGTCTAAGTGTTCAGAGGTTGAGATGACACCCGTGAAGGGGTCTATTGTGAAAGGTAAGGGGCCTGAGTTGGCGATGGCGTAAGTGACAAAGCCGTTTTTGCCTTTATCTTTGTCTGCGGCTTCTATTTTCAAAACACTGCTGCCAACGGGGGAGTTTTCATCCAGTGTGGCCTGATAGGAGGTGCGGGTGAATTGTGGGCTGTTGTCATTCTCATCCGTTACCTCAACGACTATGTGAGTCTCAGCCTGGCCGTGATTTGCCACCACATCAAACTCATAACGGTTCTTTATCTCGTAGTCAAATGTCTCTGTTGTTATGATAATTCCTGTTTTGGGATTTATCTTGAATTTAGTGCTGTCTGGATTATTTTTTATGCTGAAGGTGACGTTATAAAGCACTGGGGTGACAGACACCTTAACCACATGGGTTTTGGGGGGTGAAAACTCGCTCAATGTGACAATGTAGGTGTCTTCCAAAAATGCCAACGGGCTGTAATGATACGCCGGAACATGGATTTGTGTAATTGGAGAGAGTAAAGTTGGGGAGCTGCTGTCTTTAGCTTGAAGGGACAGATTCCGCCCAAAAGGAGTTTGAGACCAGATAATCCTCTTTGTGGAGATCACTTGGAAGTCACTGCCCTGTGCCCCTAAGGGGATTATCTCAAAACACTTGTTGGGATCCCCTGCAACAATATTGAGGGATTCCACAGGCTTAACCCCAGCCTCCACATGGACAGTGATAGTTATTTTACCGTCTGTGGAGACTGTGGGTTTGGGGGGAGGTGTGATAACTGGAGACCCCATGGGCATCTTTTGTACGTTTACTGTAACCCTGGCAACATTACCAAATTTCTGAACTCCAGATATCTTCTTAGTCCTGTCCTCGGCTAAAACAGTGAGGTCGTATCTCTCTGTGCGGGTGTGATTGAGCGTCTTGAAGAGGCTGACTGTGCCTGTGAACGGGTCGACGACAAAGGGGTGAGCTCTGCTGGTGAAAGAGTAATAAAACTCAGCATTGCTCCCGATGTCAGCGTCTGTAGCACTGACCCTGACCACACTTGACTTAAGCCGAGTGTCCTCCCTGATGGCCACGTTGTACGAGGCAGGATAGAAAAGAGGCTTTAGGTCGTTTGTGTCAAGCACCTGGACAAACACCTTTGTCTTCGCCTGGAAGTCAAAAGTACTTTCCGTGGCCTCCACAGTGAGAGTGTAAGTGTCCCTGACCTCCCTGTTGAGGAGCGCCGAGTTGCTGCTGCGTGTTTTGATCCTGAGGAAGCAGAAATCCCCAACTTTTACCGCCTCGGCTTGGAAAAGGCCATCTTCGTCACCTGAGACGACGTTATATTGGATTTCCCAGAACACATCTGTTACTTCAATGCCCATCTTCACCGGCGTTTCGATGTACGTCCGCGGGGCAGAGTTCTCGTTAATGGTGGCGTTGTAGAGATGGTGCGTGAACCTCAGCGGCGAGCTGTCTTTTCCTTTGCTCATGCCCCCCTGACACCTCGGCACGTGCAGGAGGACTGCTGCTAAAGTGAAGAGAGTTGTTCTTAAAGCTGCCATCTTTAGTGCGTCCTCCTCAGACCTGTGAAAAAGAGAGAAAAGAAGAGACAAATAAATGTAATGTATTTTAAATCTAGGATAGAAGAAGCTTTATGGGAAAAAAACAGTTGTGCCTGTATCACCTTTCATATCTGCAGAAAAACAGATAAATCTTATACGTCTGCTATTTTGTGAATGTCCCAATCATTTCCCTTAAGCTCTGCAAAGCATACAAAATGGACACAGAATACACAATTACATGAGAGCAGAGGAGAGGCCTGTGGCGAGGTATCTAACTCCTGCACCAACTTGTCTTGACCCAAAAAAAAAGAGTGCGTCAAACAACACATTGTTTCGAGACCAGAAAGGTGCCTCAAAACCTTTTCAGACAGGTGGCAGCCAAAACCCTTCCCCATAATTATTCCTTTGGTGGCCAAACACTAGCAAAAAGGCAGTCGTCAAAATTACTACTCCTAAGCCTTTGTCATCACAGAGGTATGAGGAGGGATTTGTAGTTTGATGACTATGGTATCATGCTGATGACAGTGGGCGGTTCAGACCTGATCCGAGTGCAAACGGCCGCATGTGTACTGTAGGTCTGCGCTAGTGATTGCTGTAGATGTCCCCGGAGGCACGGGCCACCATGCTGCAGCTTTCATAATGAACTGAGGGTCACAATCCCACAATGATGGAATCTCCTGACGTGATATCTCTTTTATGAGACAGAGCAAAATGGCAGCATGAAATGTCAAAAATGGACCAACACTGAGACAAATTTAGATCGCAAACTGTGCATTTAACCTGGAGTATCATATCAAACATTTATTGAGTGCTGTATTTAAACACCCAGATGGCAGTTTTGCAGTCCTGCATGTTTTTCTGAACATGCATAAAAAGTTCTGGATGGATTAACTCTGGGTAAAACTGGATGATCTGAACGGATGATAGACTAACACAATCTATTTAGACTGATAGCACACATATTATTTATTTGCCATTTTCTAATAAAAGTTGCAGTTTTCTGGTTTAGTCTCACTTGGTCTCCCACAGACGATTCAAAGGTGAGAGAATGTCTCATCCCAGTGATCGATCTTTTAACTTAATCATTATCTTCATCTGTGTTACTCATTCTTCTTTCAGTATGGTCCTTCTGTTTTCAAAATCCCTGGAATCATCACTTTGATTTAACATGTTTATCGACCCATATCGAACACGGCTGGGAGTGATGACTAAGATGTGGGGAAGAGCAGAACGATTGGATGATACAGCGACAACATCAGTTCGTCTCACATGTGTCAACACACACAACCATTAACAAACAATTTGCACAGAAGTAAGTCATTGTCAGAGAGAAATACATGTGCATATAAACTGCAAGAGGGCTTTACACGTACATGCCCATGGATTTTATGATCTTTAAAAGCAAGAAATATGGATTTAAACAAGCCAACAGGAGCCCAGTTGATGCACAGCCACACCACGCCAGTTCGAATTTCACAACACCCAGAAACTGACAGCAGAGAGAACTGGAGGGCAGAACACTTTGCCCTTCACAGCCACTCTGACAGCCCATCCACAGCTAAAAGCTATCTGCAAAGAACAAACTGGAGGGCAGAAACGTCGCTCGCCGAGATCAGCGATGAAAAGATCTCGGTCACGGTTTTTTCATCTTTCACTCAACTGCAGAAATGAGCCAGTTCAGGTCGTTTTTTGAAAGAAAATATGAACCATTTGACCCCATCGTTTCACCGTGAGAGTCCTGGTGTCTTACTAAGCATAAGATAAGATGAGACTTGATTGCGACCCCTAGGAGAAATTTGATTCGAGGCAATGGAGAGAACACAAAGTTATGAATACCGGTGTCATACATTATCTCAGTTTATAAGGGTTTATGAAAACAGCTCTCCCTGTGTATATGATGGACTGAGAGTTCAGGTCTGTGTCTCCAGGTAGACTGGCGCTGGGGGTGTCAGTGGAGGGTGACAGGTATGTGGGGTTTTTATCTCCAGCCTTGGTGACAGATAATCAGATTACTACAGGCAGGGTCACGATTCGGCTTGGTATATTTTTCATCTGCGAGGCAGGATTAAAATAGTTTTTGCATAATTTAGTCTGGGGGATGGGTCTTATTTTAAGGCTGGGACACTTCACATGTGTGTGAAGGTTTTTCGTTTGAGTGTAAACTATGATGCCTCACAGACTGCTGGTGTCACAGCATCAATGCACGCAGAAGTGGACTATTTATTTAGTGTGACTGTGTGTCTGCTTGTGTGATTAGAAAACGTGCACATACATCAAATTTCACATTGATTTCAGGCTCAATGATATGGATCCACAGGATTGGCATAATGAGGTATAAAGTAATCCTCAGTATAATAATTGCAGGTCTGTCTTTGAAAAACACTTTAATATGCTTATCCCCATGGACTGAACAAATCTGTCTGCATTCAAACGCCTCGAGAAGGGATTTAACAGTGCAATCCAGGTTCTTCTTAAAGAGTCAATTCACCCAAATCTCAAATAAACAAATGAAAAAAAAATATTTTCCTTCACAAGTTTGTAAACAAAACAGGATATCACTAGCTGTAAGTGGAACAATCTGTCTGTGGTCACTTTGTTTCTGACACATCATTTTATTTTCCCAATACATTAGCAGAAAAATCACATTTCTCAAGGTTTTTCAATTCTCTAAAAAATGTAATGTCAGCCTTTGTTTTTGTATAATCAGATGTTTTTAAGTGAAATGCAACTCAGAGGTCATCCTTGGCTCCTTTACTTGCGTTTTTATGCATACAGCTTTGTTATTTATCTGTTTATAAATGTCAGTCAACTAACATCATCTTTGCAGAAAACTGTTCAAAAGACTTTTGCACAACACAGATGAAGGATGCTTGAAGGATGTAGTCAAGAGGATCTCTTGTGTAAAGTTCTTGTTTGGCAAGCAAATGCAGAAATGTATCACATATCTGATTTTATTTATCTCTTCAAGGATTTAAATCATTGTAATCAGTTGTTCTCAGCCACAGTACCACTAATTCTACTAAGCAGAAGGTTTGTGCATCCACCTGAATTGTTTAACACTTGGAAGTATGATTTGATTGTGATATGATGTTCCTCACAAATATCTACTGTACCATGGGCTGTACACATAAAGTAAGCAAAATGCACAACATATACTACACAAATATTACTAATAGTAATAGAAGCATTGCAGCATAAATGAAAAATGGATCAGCCATCAAAAAGACGAAGAAAAAGATCTGAAAGCATTTGTCTTATTGAAAGAAATTACAGGTGACCCTCGTGCTCTGCGTAATTTGCTCTGGGTCAGGATGCAGAGCATCGAACGTTACTTGGCAACATCATAACTCATCAGAGCAAAAACCTCCATAAATATTTACTCATGCGTTGACTCCGAAATCAGCAGCTAAGACCTTTAGCAAGCCACCACAGGGGGGTGATTTAAGTGGGAGATTAGAATGGATTACACTCTGATTGAAAACACAGAAATATAATGAATTCCATTTGAATCTAATGAATGCTGCGGCAGACATGTAATGAATCCCACAAATCACAATCACCACACTCATTCACAGCCATGCTCATATGAATCATACAGATATAGTTAGCATGCTGGATTCTGTTTGCTTCACGTGCTGAGCTGAGTTATAATTTGTTTCAAAATCTGCATGAACAAAACTGCACAGCATTGATTTTCTTTCCCTCAAAAAGCAGAATTTCTACCGAGCCGGTCGCTCCTGCAGCTGACAAGCATTTGTGAAATTTAGCACTGCTGTGAATTGTTGCCGCTTGTGAAAAGCTCTTTATGATTCCGCTGTGAAGCTGACATGTCACTCAGCGTTTCTACGGAGTCGGCAAACTCGACTGAACCTGAAATTGACACTGAAAGGAAACGTTCATGTTTTCATCCAAACATCCAGCGCTGCAGGGCAGAGTCCTCAGGCCGTTGCCGCCGCCACTGAGGTCAGCTCACACAGGCAGATACACACCATCTCACTTACGCCCACGCCGTCGTCACACACACTCTCACACCTCCCTCCCTCCCGGTGTGTGTTCCAGGTAGCAACCTGCAGCCACATGTTCAGGCTGTGGCTTCCTGGATCGCATTTCACCATCACCCCCATGGCTCCCAGTACAGACAGAGAACAGTATCGGCATCTTCTTTCATTCCTCATCTGCCTACGTCTGTCAGTGCGAGTCTCACGGAGTCGTCATTCTCCGTTGGAAGCTCAACACTGTGGAAATCTACAGCCGACCCACGCAGCTTTAAAACACCACTCAGGGGAAGCTGCACAGTTTCATGTCTGCAGCTCTCTGCTGCAGGCTGAGACCACGTGATCAGTGCTGCTCATCACTTCTTCAAGGAGTGGTTTGAGTAGAACACACCGAGGCTGGAGTTGTTCTTACTTTGTATTTTTGCTTTTATGTTTCTATTAACACTAATTTATTGTTCATTCTGTCTTTACTGTTACATTGGTTTTATAATTGATGCAGTAGTTTAATGGCACTCCTATCATAGGTATCTATGACGTAGGTTTTGATTTATTGCTTAATGTCAGATTTTACCCACTGATGGCACCACTGCAGTCACTGCTATCAATCATCCTATAATTATATCTTCTACACTAATTTTAAAAGTTTACACTCATGGTGGGGTATGCAAAGCTGGAGTTGACTTCAGGTCACTTCTGTTTTGCCTCATCTCATTACTGAATGGAAGATTATTCTCATGGGATCGCTGTCTGTCTGTTAATTCTGGAGGGTGGTGAGGTTTGTTAGGTTAGTGTTCACGAAAAGGAGACTATCAACTTTCTTTATGTTGTCTTCAACCCCAACAATCTCCACCCGCATTAGGATCTTGATCCTGCACACAGATCTTTGTCACAACTCTTTGATGACCATATTTAAAGTATACTGTCCCAAAAATCAGAAAGACGTCAAAAATACATTAATCTAGGGCCTCTACCACAAGAGTATTTTTTTCAAAAAAGAGGTTTTTGGTCATTTGTTGCCCATAAATCCCCAAAAATCACAATCCAATCACTGTCACAGCATGCCAGACCAACAGGTGGTTGAACTGAAACCCTAAAGCCACACTGGCCAATCAAAAACTGGGAAAAAAGCCTCTATGGGTAAGACACCTGTCTCGTCTAAAAAGCTTCAATTTAAGTGAAAACGTGTAAAAAGTCTTGTTAACAAGATTAGTTCTAGCACTATTTTGTTCATGTCTAACATTTCACAAAATCACCTCATACTGTATAAACAAAGGAGATAGCAGCACACACTCTGTCGCCCCGAGCCAAACACTCAGTTTTCCCCTGTCTACATGTCAAACCTGCAAATGGAGTTTGAAGAACTTCATCCTGAGAAAGGGTTTTCTAAAAGGTCTTTACTTAGGTTTTTACTGACCTAAAACTGTGAATAATCAACTGCTTCGTTTATATTCATGAATTCACTCTTTTCTTCTCAATTCTTCATTAACTGATAAAAACAGGCGTGATCAAAACTATTTCACTGATTATGCGGACAAATTCCTTAATTGTCATTACAAGAAATACTTGAGATTAAATATTAAAAATCATCAGCTGACAGACAGAAAACTGGTTTATCCGACGGATATTTTGGACAATAGAATCAGTAGAATCAGTCTCAGTTAAATCAATGAGGAAATAATGGTGAATTGCAGCTCTTGGCACGTCTGTTTTTGGCCTGATCATTTTAGTCACTGTCCACTTACTCATCAGTCCTCTGGGCAAATTGCTTTTAACCACACAGAGAACCTAACTCAATGTAAAGGTTGACTCTGGTTTCCTGTGTGATGACTACTGCTGCACAGACAAGTTGAATCAAGGATCCATATAGCTGCCAATCTGGCTTTGTAAACGCCCCGGGGGCATTTTATAATGGGAGGGCAGGGAATGTGGTTGAATGTGAAGGAGCCAGCAGTACTCAGCAGGCCCCGTCAGGCCCATTGGCATACAGGTAATTATCCTCATATGTTTGTATAAAGGTTTTTCACAAGTAAATGGCGGTAAATGGTAGTGGTGGAGAGTGGTCTTATAAGGGTTTAAAAGATTTCAACGTTTTCCTTTTTTCACTGAAAACTATACGACATTATTCCACCTCCTGCTCCGTCTCCGACTGCATTAATCCCATCAACCTGCTTCCTGGTTTTTGTGAGGCGATTACACCCCCATTATCCAAGAGAAAGAAAGAAAGAGGGAGCTGCCAGGATTCAGGGGAAATATAATATCTGTGGTGTTGTTTTGGATGTGGGTGTTTCAAAGGAATTACTAAAAACCAGACGGACCACCGTCCTTTCCAAAGATAGAGAGAGAGGGGTTTATTTAAATGTCAAACTTTTCTTTCGATATTATACGTCTTTACAGTAACCCGAGCTTCAGATATTAGTTTTGTCCCGATAACACACTTTATTGCCCTCAAGTTAGCATTTATGAGCATTGGATTAAAGATTAATAACTTTAAAAAGAACAGAAACACTATTGTGGTTGTAGATTAAAGATTTTACATTTTGACGTGCTTGTCAGCAATCATAACTCCCCCTGTGATGTATCAAAACATAATACAGCTGTCATTATATAAAATATGTCTGAATGTTCATGTGGATATGAAATTCCACCTATGTAATTTGACTCAGAAATGTTCACAAACAAGGTTTTATTCATGCCATGTTTCCTCATTCATTTTTAGACTTTTTAATGCAGAAATGCTATGTTTCATTGATCCTTTTAGTAAATATTTTAATTATGTGTATACAGTCAATGAAGTTGTATTATAATCATTCATAAAGAATCTAATTATCTCTATAAAATATTATAAAATGTTTTAAATGTGTCTGTAAATGACCTTTGTGTGTACGAACAGTTAATGTTGTATAACACACTCAACAATTTGATAAAGGTCTGAATGAATGAATCCTGTATCATCGGTCATTGATTAACATTTTATACAAACACAGGCTGCTTACAGCCTATAACACACATTATAGTGAGTTATAAACAATGGATTATGGATCTAAATCACATTTGGTTTAATGTGGTGCCCTTTAACCCTTCTGAGACCATCACGACTGTCCTGGCCCAACACGTTTTCCTCCACGTGCAACCAAACTTATTTTCAGACCATCCTCCATTTGCATAATCGCAGAGCTCAATTTCCTCCCCATTTATGAAAAAAACCTGCATCCATAGTCTGTACTTTGGTACAATCTACCAGGGTAATGAGTCTGTGCTGCAGTATTAAGCTATGATGGATGGGGAGGCTTTACCCGATGTCAGTCTATTAAGTGCTCACCCTTGTACAATGGTGAAGAAAAAAAAAACGCTGACTACAAAGCACAAGTGATGTTTCGCTCCTCCTTTTAAGATTCACAGAGTGAAACAACCCTAAAATGTCACATTTGACAATTAAGTGCTGCAAGAGGGTGTCACAGCAGCTGGTCTCATTCAGATAAAAGGCTGTTGGGGAAAAAAAAAAAAAACACTTGGTGAGACGTGCAGGTCTTTAGCATTTTCGAGGCCTGTTGAAGTTCTCTGGGGTCTGAGAAAGTGTTCTGAGCAACAACAATAGGATCAAACTAGCCAATAAATAATGTTAAAGCTTGAAAGTCTGAAAGTTACAACATTTCTAGTCAATCTAAGTCATCAGAACTATCATTATAAGCAAGAGTCAATAACTGAAATCGGAGGCTTTTGTCTGGTTTGCAACTTTGAACCCATCAGTTTGATAAGACCCACAGTTTTTATGAACAGGCCTCAAGGTTTGAATGAATCTATCAAACTGGGTAAAACCTGAGTTAAGGGGCTTTGTCCTCCACCTCCTGCTTCAGAATAATACATCACAATCCTCGCTAATCCCTCGATAGCTGGAAGGTTTCTGTAAATGTTCGGCTGTTATATGAATTGCCTGTGGTCTGCAGAACATCTTGTGTTATCTTCTGCACAACGTGACGTCTTCATTTTTCACCGTACGCATCCCGAAGGAGATTGACGTCCATTTTACGCTATATGATACCAGACAGCACACTGCAACAGCTTACATTCATCATGCAGGCTTTATGTCTTTTATTGTTTTTTGGGGGAAGATGAATTTTTATATTGCTGGCTCAAAATATTGATGAGAATCAAGTCTGAGAATCCAGAGAGAATTCACTGAGCCCCATTGATTTGTTTTGAACCAATTAGCTAAACTATGGGGGTCTGTGCAAATGATGATGCACCTTGGAGCCTCTGGAAACATTTCAACTTGGGGAACAACTATTGATACCGTGTTCTAGACATACAATTATGTATTTTTTCCCCCCGGCTGAACAGCCACTTTATTGAATTTCTGAATCATCCTCATTTTCTCTTAGCACTTTGGGAGCGAATTAAAGCTGCACTTGCTCTGCAGGTGTGAATGTCCCATTGCACTTCGGTGGAGCCAGAAAATAGTGCAACCTGTTTTCTATTTATTCAATCAAGAATGGTGAGATTCCCACGTCAAGTGATAATTCATCTGTAATGTTAAAAAAATGTT
>JBCAUF010000790.1:474197-488080 GCA_038406115.1 Haemulon aurolineatum | reverse complement strand
TTATAATTATTATCCGCAACATATTTCTTGGTATGTAAAATTGATTTTAACATAATATGAATTTACAAATATATTTTGTATATGTGTCTGTAGTGTTTAGATCATTGCAAATAATTTGTATTTGTATTCATACTCTTTAAAATTGTTCTGAAATAGTTTGACTGGAAATATTTATCAATTATTATCTGGAACAACTGCTCAGAAATGCAGAAATGCAACATATCATTGAGTAACAGTTCCTCTGGTTAAGTGATGTTATCATCTTATATACATATAAAATAAATAAATGAATTATTATTATCATTATATACTTGATACAAACACTCTTCTGTTTTGATTGTGACTCTTATATTTTGTGTTTTGTATCATCTGTGGAATAAATCTTAAATTGTGTTTCAGCCAAAGGATTGCATTTTACTGCACTTCATTACTCAGTATTACTCCACGCTGCTCTTTATAAATGTCTGTGTACAGGGCACACATGTGGCCTATAAGAAATGTAGTTTTCACACACAATCCTAATATTCGGGCCAGGTGCAGGACAGCAGACTGAGTGGAGGAAAAAGCAGATAATCAGTAAACTGGATCATAGCTTCCAAACTTTGATTTTAAGTCAACAGTCAACATTTCAGCCTTAATGTCCATCTTGTCAAGACTGGGATCCAAAAACACAACATAGACCAACACATTTGACTGTAGGAGCAATCTGCATCTTTTGTTTCCAGTGTTCTGGTGTTGTAAGGTTTGTGGATATGATCCGGTCACATCATTTTCAATAACGACCTGACCAAGAGGCAGTGCAATGACAGATGAAAACAGGGAAGGTAGTATAAAAACGATAGTAGAGATAAAAATACAGTGAGATACAGTTAAGACTACAGTAATAAATGAAACAGACAGGTTCAAAGCAAGTGCAGTGGTGTTGTACAGATGGTTGGACTATGTTTATGAAGGAGGGCAGTGAAACAAAAGAGCTGAGTTTAACAGTATCTGGTTGATCGGTCCAGTCAAAAGCAGCAGAGAACTGAAAAGAGGAGCGACCAAATGGAGAATGGGCTTTGGGGATGGTGAGACTGATGTAGTTGGTAGAGTGTTGTGTACGGCTAGGAGGTGGAGGTGGAGAAGAGACTGGAGGTATGGTGCAGTTTTCCCGGTGAGTGTTACTAGACATAGTAACACCAACCCTACAAATATTCATTAAAAGCAAAGATTGGGGTTCACTGTTTGGGTTAACTTAGGTCAAATGCCAAAGAAAGAGAAGAAGTGGGTCTCCAATGAGCATTTTACCAACTCTGATCTTTGACAGCAGCTCCACTTTTTCTGTTGTTCTGAATGACACGCACTTTCCTAAAGCAATCATCATGAATCTTAATTTGGTTGAGTATCTCTTAGATTTCCATCCAGAGAATAAGCTGCTGTCATTTTCCCACAACTGTCCAGTCAAGTTGTTTGAATTATAAATTCTAAAATTAGCCCGGTTGTGATTACTGAGCGAAGTTTTTTTTTTTTTTTTTTGTGCATTTGGTGGCAGCAGAACAAGCTGTAAACACAACATCGGCATAAAAATGTTGTAATCACTAGGTATCGGAGAACGTCACCATTCATTTGTCGATGTATTTCAATCCGCCTGACAGGGCTGTACCATTATGGCCGAAATGATGAACAGCAGCAGTGAGTCACAAAAATATTTGACATCAAATTAATGGGAACTCACTGAAACCAGAAGGACGAGCAGAGCACAGACGGGAGGGGGGAGACAATGAAGTATGGAGGAAAGAGATAAAAGAAAGACAGACAGTAAATTAGGTGGGTGAGAGGCAGACAGAGCCTCAGAGGCGTACAGGAGAGGGAGAGACAGATGGACAATGAGACGGTGTGTTGTGTATACTGTATTAGTGGAGCATAACTGTGTCTGAACCAGCAGATCTGCTGGGAATTTGCTCCTGCTTCCTGGGACCTGCTGGGTACACACACACACACACAACATAAAGCATACACACGTGCACATGCACATACATACAGGACTTTTGGGCGGTCTTGTACCCCCTGCTTCAGCACCATCTGCTTCCTTGATATACGAGCATACCAACACCCCTCCTCTCTCACCACACACACACACCCACACACACACTCCTGTTCTTGTGTGGACCTTCATTAACCATGTTAATCCCCTTATTCTTCACTTTTAAAGGGGACCCATTCTGTATTTTAACCTTAAATGCAGGTCATAAATCGTTTGCACAGCTCATTAAAGCTCCTGATTATTCTGGCTCTGGTTGGTAATGTGGTGTTTTGTTGGTCTTCCATTTGCAAATTCTAAAACAGGAGATGTACAGTATTATCACATCCAGATTTCCATCACAATAGCAGAAGATATTTCAGCAATCCAAAAATATAACTTTATGTTTGGTATATTTTAGCAGAATAACCTGTTTTCTCTTTAATGCTTTGTAACAGTATTATTTGCTTATCGTTTTATATTGTTTTGATGGACGACACACCAAGGATGTTGATAATTAACTGTTTAACCGATCATATTTAAACAGGGTTTATAAAGTTAATTTTGACCAAACCAGAGTTGGTGACTGTTGTGAAAGTCTAACGGGTGGTTCAAGTTTTATTTTGTTTCTGTTAACTTTGAATAAAATGTGTTGTACGATGTGTTAATAGAGCGATTACACTCATCTTAGGTTGAGAGAAACTTGAAATCAGGAGATGTACAGTTATATTTTTCTGCTCAATAAGGAAAACAGGTGTAAAAATATTTATTTTCTTGGTATGAGTTTATTTTGTTTATACAGAGAAACTGCTGATTCATCTATAGGTCATTTAAGTTATTGTTGCAGTTGGGCAGCTTATTGGCTAACAAGGGTCAACCATGAGTCAGGAAAAATAAATCTACATAAACATCCCTGCTGTACTCTGATTACTTTGCCTGTCTGTCCTTCTGGTGCTAGTTTGTGTAACAGTCGTGGTCCCCAGGGGATGCATTGGAAAACTTGGATCTCTAGACTTTTTATCAAGCACCATCGCCACGTCAAATTCCCACCAGTCTCAATGGAACATTCTGTTCAGTGTACATGTCGTGAGTTATTGTCCCAGTTTTACTGAGACATGTGAGACAAAAAAATAGTAAGTAAGGTGAGCCCTGACAACATTTGTTTGTTATCTCAAACTGTGAGACTGTGTAATATTTCAGACGCCGCTTGTCTGACTGAAACAATACCTGGACAAATGAGGTGTCTCTGTGCTACTCTGCTGAAAAGTCACCCGCATCGTTCATGAAAGAGAACATGCTTGCTCATTTTGTTTTTTGGCAGCACATCAAATATTTGCTTCACATTCGCTTTACAGTCCAACAGTAAATCAGTCTCTCTAAGTAATCTATTTATCATCAGCGTATTACGTTACAACCATCCTTTTTCTATTCCCTACACACACACACACACACACAGCATGCCACTGGGCACTGACCAGGCATCAGCTGGCCGGAGGATGATCGGGGGATTTGGCGTTGACGTAATGTTGGTGATGCGTGACCATCCCTCCTGACCACACATGTCCATACAACACATACACACACATCCCAACACTGCCATCTACACACTCTAACATGCATCTGTGCCCCCCCCCACCCCCCCTCCACACACACACACACACGCACACACGCACACACACTCAGATACACACTTGTGCTGAAGAAAAATACCTCTTGACAGTTTTATTGGGAGCTCTGTCTTTTCAATGAGGATAGTGGCTCATATTTTTAACTCCCTTTTACATCGAAGCTTAAATGCCTGCCAGAGTGTCAGAGAGCAGAAACTGGGTCCTCCATGCAAATGAGCCTTTTATGAGACACCACTAACATCTTACTATTCCGTTCACTGCATGTGAAGGGCTATTATTTATCAGGAATACGGAGGATTAAACTAGTAATTAGTCAATTTTTCTTGCAATATCTTGCTTGTTTATTCAGATCTCTCTCTCTCTCTGCTCGTCTCATGTACAGTTTAGTAATGCTTTAGGCCATCAACATAAAGTGATAGTAACAGGGTTTTTTTCTCTTTTGTAGATGTGTGAAGATCGGTCACATGGCATCATATATTTTTGGTGAAAGATAACCACTTCTACAAGCTGCTCCCTCTGTCTTGTTATTCTGTATTTCTGAGGAAGATATCGGAATCCTGCCATGAAGGCCCAGTTTCCCCACAGAGATGATTTATCTTTAATCAGAGTTACTAAACCAACATCTCACCTGTTCTCTGGCAGCCTGTCAGTTTCAGAATAGAGTTTAAGATCCTTATATCGGTCTTTGAATTACTCCATGGACTAGCACCTGAATACCTGTCAGACATGCTATCAATGTGTGCTCCTTCTGGATCACTCTGGTCATCTGGCACCGCCCTTTTAGTTGTTTTGACAAAGAACTTGCATTTAGTGTTGATGGTCCTCTCCATAGCAGGTGAGGGCATTACAACCTCTAAACACAATCCACATGTGCCATCACATATTACACACATATTACTGATTTCTTTTATTGTACGGGTGTATTTTCACTGTATTGTTAAGACGGGTGCTGCACTAATTTCTTAAAAAAACACATTCTTGCTTTTTAAAAAAAATCTATTTTACACTATCAATCATTAGTTATATGGGTGTCACAGTTTTGGCATTTATCATTTCATTACTCACTTTGCAAGAAGCTTAATCTTTAGCTGTCCCTCGGATGTCATAGCCCTATCTGTTTCCATTGAGTGGCAGATAAATTGGGTTATCTTCTTGTCACCCTCGACATGTAATTCATTCACACCACTGCATTCTGCAATTAATAGAAATATCTCATATGACACCAACATGCATCTTGACAGTTGAACAGTGTCCAGTTTTGACCTGTCTTCATGCATCACAATTCAGTGTAATATGATGCCATGCAGCTCCGGTGCAACTGAATCCTACAGTCATTTTCTAAGATTTTAAAACAAGATTTCCTGCTTAGAACAACCTCTGTCTGTCTTCATAGTCACTGCAATCTCAGAGGTACGTAGAGCTGTCACTTTCTCTGCACCAGCACTGTGCGCAGGTTATTAATCGTGCTAAAAGAAGCTTTGAACTAGTTATGAGACTGTCTAAATGTAATACTAATGCCTGTATATGTCCAAACAATAACAAATGATCAATGTTCCTTTGATTTTGCTTGATTTTGATTCTGCTTTAATTACAAAAAAGCAAACAAGTATCTTATTTCTATATTATCATTTCCTTAAAATTTGAATTGTTTCGAAGTTGAAAACTAAACAAAAGAAGCATTGCAAGACAGAAATCATGGATCACAGTTTACAGACCGACTCCCTTGACCTACTGTACTTGCTGCTATTGTGTGTTAAAATTTTCTTTTATTCAGACATTTCAGGTCCACTCACTCTCAGCTTTAACTCTGCCTGTATTGTAGTCTGTCTGATTGTCTGACGGCTTGTGGGCACACAACATATACTGAATGAAAAGGTGAGTAATTGATTTGAGATGTGTCCATGAAAGCAACAAAGAACTGTGTTCCTATATACAGCCTCTCGTATTGTGTGCATTATTGATCTGGTGTAGGGAGTTATTTTTTCCAACAGGGAAAACATGACAAACATCAGTACATTACAGTACAATGCAATGTTCAATGTAAGATTCTCTCTAGACTTCAACAAAACCAAATGAAATCTGTGCAGTGTCTGTAGCAGTAGATGGTACAATAGACATGCCTGAAGCTTTTAGTCCTCAGAAATTCCCTACAACCCCGTCTATTCCCCTCAAAAGCAGCCGTCTTCCTATTTTTCTTCTTCTAATTAGGTCTTTTATTACAGCTGAGAAAAATCCTCTGATGGAAGACAAGAAAATATCTCACATTGCATTGTCTCAGTTATGAATAACGCCAACCTTTTTCTTCTGTCTTCTCCTATGATGTGGTCATGTTCTATCCCTGCACTTGTCTTTCATTCACCCAAGAGTCACAAGAATAGTTTGATTTCTTTGTCATTAACGTCAGGATTTCAGCAGACTTTCAAAAGAGGTCAGCTGGTGATTATCGGGTGACTGAGGTTTGGATGAAAAGAAAATGTGACATATTTAATATATAACACTGATGTTCTAAATTGGAAATGTGGATATTTAATCCAAGTTGTGACTGCAAGAATACAATTAATTGTACCTGTTGTTTGGTCATGGCACACGCCTACATACTGCGAGTTGTCATGTTTTTGGCCACATTCTTGGCCACACCAAGTTTACAATGACTCGTCTTTGGCAGCCCTGCATGTCATGTAATTGTCAGGAGCGAAAATGCCTTTAAATAAATGAAAATCCTTTACTGTTATTTCTGTATGGAATCCACTCCATTACCTTCAAGTACAAACAAGTTTCTGTATCTTTATGCTGTCCATCTTAATGCTCAATATCCATTATCCCTGTATTTACTCATGGTTAGTAATAGTTGCATGGCAACCAAATATGCATAATACAGAATACATGGTGCACACGGCTGTCGTTTCAAATGCCATCGCCTCTGATGTTGCAGACTGTAACTTTCCTGCACCATTTGTGTTACTGAAGTCTTGCAACCTTATGGAAGGTAGGTAATAGCATGAGTACACGATGGGTACTAAAAGTGCAGAAAAGTAAAAAGAAGGTTTGTAACAGGCAGTCTGAACTTCTTGCAACTTCCCCAACTTTTGGCACTCGAGTCAGAAGCTTTCACGAGCGTTAACCTTGGCAATGCTGAGTCTCAGAATGTTTTAAAATGTCATGTGAGGGTGGAATTTCACATAAGAGCCGCCATTCTGGATTGCAACAAGCAATCCCTAATTACAGTCTTTCCCAGAGAACAATAATCAGCCTTTCCCAGTGAAATGCGCCTCATTGTTCTTTGTTGATGCTCTGTGGAGAAAAGCTTAGATGTCGACAAGTTGGTTCTGATCCCCAGAGCTCAGAGACAATATCGACAGTAAGTATTTTGGCAACGCAGCTTTTGCAGGCGTGACCGGTTTGTTCAAACTTGTTAAGTTATGGGAGCTGTCTGTTTGACATGATGAAAGAAAGTGATTTAGCACATGTTCCCTTGATCTTCTCTCAGTCTTCTTCCTCGTGTTTCCATCTGTCCGTATCTGCACAAATCTCTCCTTTTTCTGTTTTTCTTGGATAACGTTTTATAATCTCTCTCCTTCTCTCAGCATTTATTCCGCCCCGATGCTCAGGGCATTAAGAGCTTATAATTAAAAACAAGTCCGTAACATTTCTTTCCAGGGACAGTATTCCTGATAGTTGTGACACAGAATCTGCAGCTCAAAAGGATGTATTGGAAATGAGAAATGTGGGACTCTGGGAAGTCCCACTTTTAAAACATCTGCGAAAGGCATTGTTGTTAATGCCTTAAATTACAAATAGAATTAATGATGAATGGATATCCGGCCCTCAATGTGCTAGACGAGAACAAACTTGCATAACTTTATTGTTCGTGGAGCCAAGTGGACCCATAATACGCTGTCAGAGACAACAATGTGGCATTCACTGTGAAAGTAATTGTTTTTGCTTTTACTGGATCAGAACGTTGACTAATACAACCAACAAAACATTAATCCTGATCATTTGTAAGTACTCATAATATTTACAGTAGCTGAACATCTTGTGGAAGGTGTTAACCACTGATGTCCCATCAGGTTTTTTGGCCCGATCGAAGTCCTTCAAGAGTGTTATTTAAACTGATTGATCCAAATACCAAAGGTCCTGATTCATCACTACAAAGCTGATTATCTTAAATTATTGACATGAAGTGAACGAAAGATTAACTTAGAGAACGTGACTCCAGAAATTGATGTTTAGTAGGTATAAGTTGACAAAACTACAAAAACACAAGTTTAATTTTGGCCTATATTTAGCTTGTTCACATAATTCAGGTTCATTAGTGACAGCTGATGTGACTCGCGGCTTGGCGTCGTTTGTCACAGTAACTGCAAAAGGCGACACTCCGGCAACGGCTAAAAATGAGAAGCTGCTAGCAGAAACCCCTCTGGGGCCACGCAACACTTTGGCAAAGAGCCACAAGTGAACTAAATGATGCAGGGAAAGAAAACAACAGGCTAACACGCCGTAATTACACTGAGCGGATCTTCCTACTTGTCATGCCAAGGACAGTTACAGGTGACTGATTCTAAACTACAAGAAATTCAGGTCATCACTCACTTAGCTATAACATCTGAGTATGTTGTGTTTCCATTACTGTTGCAATGAGCCAACAGGAGTAAAAGGCAGTAACATGGAGAGTTTGGGAGCACTTAAGAGATTTTTTAAGGAGCTGAAAAGCCTAAACTGCATAATTTGACATCGAAATGTCTGACCTAATCAAAGGCTAACCTCTCCGTCTGCAACACTGTGGTTAATATAAAACCGGGGCAGGGCAGGAACGATTGGGAACCCACGTTGTAGCCGACATACACTGCACAAAGTATGTCTGACGGCGACTGCACCCTTAAAGGGTTCATTATTTCTGACAATGTCAAAAAAGTCATCACGCCCTAACAGACAAAAGCAGGGAACTAAGTGTGCAAAGCCTCCGCAGGTCACTTTGGTCAAGTGATGTTTTCAGCGATGTCAGTCTGCTTCCAGTGTGTTCCCAAAACACTCTGTACTCTGAAAAATGAATTTTCCTCACATAAAAACCAATTTTAACCCTCCCCGTGTGTTTTCAGTGGGGTTTTGTTTGGTGAAAATGGCTCTCTTTCTTTTTACAAAATGGGAACAACAATCATGTTTTATCCTGCGGAGGAGCAGTTAAGAGAAAAAGCGTGCCCACTCGCTTTTTTTTAAGTTTTAACACAAGCTTTCAAAAGGAGAAAGACTTCAGAAATGTCTCAGGTAAGCTGACTTTTCAGGCCTCAACTGTCAAAAGAGGCGGATGATGAGGAAATCTGCATTATTTTTGCACGATAAACATGCTTATTTTCATGGTTTCTCAAAAGTCTTTTCCAAAACGATGATTACCAAATTATTACAGGTTAACTAGACTGTACAGGCCTCAGGCTCATACAAGTCTCAGCTTCTTAATTACTTTTCATTCAACACATCCACCCTCCTTGTCTGTCTCACTTCTCTATAGTTGCTTGAACACACATCTTTGAAGGCACACTCTCACTTCGGGGTGTGGTAAGAGGATTACACTCGCACTCAATCATTTTGCAGCCCCCCACTTACTGGTACACCTCACACTTTCCCTGCATCAAAGCTGTTTGTCTCTGATACGGTTAAATCAAACAGACCCTGATGGGATGATGCATCCTCTCACCAAGCTCCAGTGCTTGAGAAGTTATACTGATTGGCCCGGATCAGCAAGCTCACAATTTTAAAAGGGGATGCATTGAGAATTGGTTAAAATATGAGGTATTTATTTATGCTTTTGTTGTTGGTCTCTTCCCTCTCTGCAGTTTTTTTGATTTCCTTACTTTTCATCATCCTGGGGCTGGTTTCTCTTAGAGGTTGTACCCAGTCTTAATCAGTTTTATGGCAGAACTTAAGGGCCTGATCACATTTTACAGTGCACAATGTGGAGAAAACACTATATGTATGTATTTTAATGTCATAATATAATCTCAATATAAATAGTGATAAAATTAACTTTCTGGAAAACCACCTGAGATAAAATGATCACTTAATACCTAATTGAGTATTGATAATTTGCTGGATTATCCAAAGTACTTAATTACACTGATGCAAAAATAATAAAAATCCAATAAAGTCATAAACAAATCTTGCTCTTTGATTTACAACATGGACTAATATAAACAGAGATGTTAGGATGAGTTCCTGTAGCATTAACAGTGTGGCGATCTCTGTCCAGCTTTGTACATTCACACATAACTGTCTTTGATATAATATAAGATTATTGTGTTATTGTTATCTTTTGTTCCCAATAAACATTTAAGAAAAATCTGAAACTTGTCAGCCTGAAATGAAGACCTAATGATCAGTTCTAAATTACACAGCCCTGACTCAGATGGGAGGAAATCTTAGAGACATTAAAAGCTGGAGGAAAGGTTTAAAAAAGACAAAATCAGGCAGATGTGAAGTAACAGAACCCATGATTCATTCTGTTAGAGAGACCAAAGCTTTATTCTCTCTTTTGGAATAAATAGTGACAAAGTTTTATCTTAAAATGTGATTATAAATTGTGTATGTACCCAAATGTTAACTAGAATCTTTTGAATTTGAATTTTTGGGTCTAAACATGAATGAATGAATGAATGAATGGATTCTTAACCATGAACATGAAGGTGTCGAGCTCCCTCTGCCTGAATCCTTCTGTCTTGTCTTTAATCTTCTTCAGTATTTGTCTGTGTGTATTTGTGTCATTTATCTTGGGAGGAGTAACAAACACATTTACAGTGGGAGCTGTGCAGGTAAACCAGTCTCCCTGCTTTCCTCAACGGATAATTTCTAGTGGTTATACTGGTAAAGTGTGATTCCATCAAAATTTGTTTTTCTTTTTAAAAGATAAAAGTCAATTTGAATCAATGATCACATG
This sequence comes from Haemulon aurolineatum, assembly GCA_038406115.1. Classification (NCBI taxonomy): domain Eukaryota; kingdom Metazoa; phylum Chordata; class Actinopteri; order Lutjaniformes; family Haemulidae; genus Haemulon; species Haemulon aurolineatum. Next base: position 477,525 of record JBCAUF010000790.1, on the reverse strand, counting down.
GCTGTAGGCAACCAGACGCACCTTCTGGTGGTGTGGTCTGAGGATTTTAATCTGACATTTAGTCTTACCTGCAGGCTACCACAGTTCCAGTAAACACACCATCAGTAAGATCACAGCGATGTTAGAAAAGTGTCGAACTTTGTGCCAAGTCATTGATGATCTTTCATCAAGTTAAAATGAAGACATTTTAAAAAAGAGGACTGATGCTTTGATCAACCTGACAGACACCGACACATTTAAACTAACACGCTATAGTTAATGACACTCATAGAAAAGGTGTTTGTCGCCTGACATTCTGAGCCGGTCCTGACCTCCCTGGGGCCCTAAGCTCTGACAAAAATCGAGTAAGAGGACCTTGAGTTAAGAACTAGATCTACTGTCAAGGTCTCTCAACTGTCATGCTCAAACAAAGCATAACCAACACTTGAAAGTGGTGTAAAAGATCAGTTTAAATTCAAGCATGAATGATGAATGCCCTAAATTGTTCCTGCACATCTTTACCTATATGCCCTGATGCTGCTGCATGATATGAGGCAGACTAACTGGGCTGAATGAAGCCAGCCACAGAGTCAAAAGTCCAATTTACAGCCTGTCTTAAATTCCAAAAATAATGCAATGTTTAGGATATATAAACATTTCATAAGGCAACTTTTACTCTGGGTATCAAAGAGAACCAGTCAAGTTACCCGCAAAAACTGAACCACCACTTTAGGTGATAGGAAATGTAGAAGACAGACTATCCTGATTGAACAAATACATCAGCAATGCTTTGAGTGATTTCTGTGATGTTACTTCCCTAATTTAATAGTCTGGCTCTGCAGAACGTGTGATATCTGTGACAGACCCATTCAGCGAGTTAACAACAGCAGATCGATGCTGCATGGATAAACACTGTGCAGAGCCAAAACTCCACTTTTTAATCCCAAAAGCAAAAAGAATCTCTCCTTTCTTCCATAAACAGCAATGAATCACAGCAGGAAGAGGTATGGCTCTGTATTAATTCCGCCAGAGAATAATATCAGTTACATTTGACTGGAATTTCTTCCGTGTCTTTGGGACACTGAGACCTTTCCGGACACATGGGCAGAACGGAAACTCTGACCAAAGTATCGCTATCAAATATGTCCTCCAAATGACTGTTCAAACCCTCGACTATAACAAAGAAAACAAAACCGTGGGAAAAGGAAATCAGGCAAAGCAGGTGTATTTATTACCAGCCAACCTGTTGCCACATGAGACCTTTACTCTGACAGTCTGCTGCCAAATCGGTCTGTGATTGGTCAGCTTTGTTTGTCTTTAGTCTGACTTTGTGATTCAAGCAATCTGTTTATCCAAACTGAGCAGCTGTTAACATCTGTCATCTGTCAATCACACACTCGACTGCTGAGAGCTATCAGTCCATCAGCCAGTGTGGAGAGATGAGAGGGGGAATATGGAGGGTAGGAAGAGCAAAACAGAGAGAGAGACAAGGATAATATGTGAGGGTGTGAGAAAGAAAATGGAGACTGAATAAATGGAGAAAGAGACAAATGATGGGAGAAAAACAATGACAGGATTAGAAAGAATCAGAGGAGAAAGAGGTAAAAAATTAAGGTAAAAGCAAATGAAAGAGGTGAAAGGATGTGGGTTGGTTGGTGGATTCGCTCCAACCCCCCAAGACCCTCCAAAGGATAAGCAGTTATAGATAATGGACATTTAATTACTTTTGTTGTTTATTTTTACTAAACTTATTTGGATATAGTTTTACCCAAATTAGTGAAATCAAATTCAACACAAATATGCATGAAAATATTTTATCTTTCTCATCATGAGTTTAACTGGATTTAAATTTGCAATGGTCTTAATATTTTGTCATACTTGTCGAATCTCATTTTGGATAAATCCTGACTGGGAGTAGTTTGTTTGCTTTTCAAAACGTAGAAATCTGCCTAAAACTGAGGGGAACCTGACCAGGAAAATGTTTCTGCACAACCTTAGGTTCAGAAGTATGAGTTACGGTGAAGGGAGGGTGTTTAGTTATCAAGTGATTTATGGGCTGCAAGAGAATATATTTTACATGCTAACTTTAATGATTATGGCGTCATAAATTATTTGTCAAGTTCCATGCACACAGACTCTTTGTTTTCTCGGTCTGACTTCTTTACCTCCACACATTATGATTATTCTTTCCTCTACACTATTCTTCGCTGACAAAAGTATCTGTGATTATGCAGGGTTTCTTAAAAAAAAACCACATTTTTAGAAGTTTCATGATAGGCTCAAATGCTGTAGCTGTATTGATCAGGCATATCTTACCTGTTTTGTAATTTTGTAGCTTCAAGGGAATCTAATCAAATTCACAGGCTCGGTGCAACTGGATTCGAAAATTGTTGAATAAATAAACATAATGCGAAAAGAAAAAAGTAACACAGACACATTAACATCTCCCCAACAAAGCCACCTCCTCCTCTTCCATCTCCTCGGGCACCTATTAGTGTGAGCAATAATAAAAACATTAGATCTGGTGAGTTATGTCGACAGTTTGAATGCAGATCACGACCCAACCTTCACTCCTCAGCGGCTCCTGTCAAAGCGACTTAATGCAGAATCAGGACCAACTAATTTCAGCTGGTTGTTTATCACCTTGAGCAGCAGGCATGGACTCACTCTCATATCAATCAGTGTTAATAACATTATCTGTATGAAAAGACTGATTTAGTGACGTAACCTTTGCTAAAACAATGAAGCCTGAGTGAGCTCTGTGTTCTCCTTCACATTCACCTGATTATACTTTTACATTATAAACTACTACATACAACCACAGTTCTTATTATTGGACATTGTGGCTTAGAGAGGGATAATCCACGATGGGCTGCATATGAACACAATCTGCAATGGACAATGACACTGTCCAATAATGTGATGATGGTGAGACTTGCAATAAATAATCTAATGTCCCCATAAACCCTGGTGTGCACCACTACTAACTGTGAAACATGCTAATGTGACACATCGTTCGAAAGCTCAGATTCTTGTGATTTGATTGATGCAAACCATCTGGAGATACAATCACAACAACAGGCACAATCAACGCTTCTATCAGACCCCCAGCAAACAAACAGTTCAAATTCACAGATGAAGCCTCAAATAAATCCAACAGTCCATAAAATCCAAACAAAAATGGTCCTGTTCATCAGCAAAGGTCCAGACGATCCAATCGAGTCAAATATTTAGTCCAGAACACGCTATTACACCCATAAATACCCACAGACAACTGCAGCATCATATGAAACCAAGTCTCTGCAAAGTTTTCTCTGTCTGCAACTCCTGTTACCATAGAAACAGAAAT
>JBCAUF010000790.1:453384-470734 GCA_038406115.1 Haemulon aurolineatum | reverse complement strand
TTTTCAGGTCTTAACAGCCTATAAAATGGTATAAAACTCTGTCGTGCGTAATAATTTGGAACAGTGCAGAACAGTGCCTTTCAAGTTTTTTATTTTTAAAAAAATACTGTTATCACTGGGAGCTTTGTTCAAAAACATTCTGATTTATTAAACTAATAGTTGATCACTTAAAAATGATGCTGACTCATTTGCACCGATTATTTAGGAAAATCTGAGAAAAATATAATTTGCATAATAATTTGGAACACAGTGTAGTGAATGTAAAATTTCCATAGTTATTTTTTTTAATTATTGATACAATAAGTGTCTGTATAGCTATTCCAGTTAAATAAATCAAGTACTGCAAGTCATAATGCATCCTGTAATCCTATACTGTATTACCATAAAGTAGTCCTGCTCATTGATTTGTAACATTGTTTTTTAGGCCACTGTAGGCAGAGATTCAGATATGAGATGATCTGACCACAGTACAAACTATACACATCACTGACCTCACTGTATATCAGTTGGCCAACATCAACAGGGGCATAAGACAATCAGTTTTGACTATTTATACAGATCCAAAAAACTAATGAGCATAATTTACATAACATTCATACAGCAGAAAACTCTGCAATGAATTCAGCCGTGCAGAGGTCTTATTGTAACTTGAAACTGTACACAGTAGTGGACATTATAACTTGCTCTCTATGATTTATCTTGAGCCACAAGAGAGGGGAGAAAATGGGAGCAGCCATGGATACTCTTTCATGAAACAGCTTGTAAATCTGACTTAAACTGCCACCAGCACTTCTTTTCAGTCTCTCTCTCTCTCCGTCTCTCCTTCACACACACACACACACACACACACACACACAGCGTTGTATTGTTCAGCTCATCATTTGTGAAATAAACAAGAAAAATAAGCTAAAATCGAGAAACTCCCTCAATTTTCCCCGGAAAAATTTAACTTTTTAAAAAGCACACACACGCTCTCTTTCTCTCTCTCTCAAACTCAATTTCAAATGGCTTTATTGGCATTTTGTTACAAACTGTACATATTACCAAAGCAAGCGTTGGAATTAAATAATTATAAACTCTCTCTCTCACACACACACACACGCACACTTAAGAAAGTAGAGTAGCTAAGCGAGATGAAAGTGACCCGTATGAACACGAGAATGGAACTTCATGTTCCTGCCAAGAAAGACGAGATACTGAACTTTGCGTTCGTCGTATGACAGAGATGTGACGGTTGATAACAGCGTGCAGATGTGGAAATTATACAGTGGTCTCAGAGTTTCAAACTGCAATGGCCTTTGTTTTGGGAATGGAGCCGTCAGCATGAGGGAGCGGTGGGAGGAAGACTTGCTGTCAAACTCTGCCGGCCTGCTGCTTTCTAACAACACACAAGCTGCTGATGGAGCACAAACTCAGACAATAACTAAAGGGGGAGAGACGGAGAGACAGCAACTGTAGAGACATTCACTGCAACATGATGGAGAAAAATAAGAGATAACTAAGAATGAGTAGGGTGTGAATTAATTTTGGCTTAATTTGCTAAATTTCACATCAAAAAGAGCAAATCTTTGTATTTATCATTCTCTTTTTAAATCATTTACTACTGAATTTGAAAAATAACCAAATTTCCCATGGTGAAGTCCAACCAACAGTTCAAAACAAAAAGGCTAAAAACTAAAAGAAAATCAGAGAATCTTCCCGTTTGAACTAGTGCATTTTTGACATTTGCTTCACACATTACTACATGACAATTAGCGGAAACTAATGATGAATTGTTGCTGATTAAGAGACCTGTTGTTTCAGCTCTTGTACACTTTGTTAATTGTATGAGGAGATTTGATCATGCATGTACTGTATAGGTCACCTGTCACTTGTGCCAAAACAAAAAGGAGCAAGAGAGAAGAGAAAGCAGGACAGACTCTAAAATACAGTCTAATATCAGCACAAAAGAGACAAGGGAAATGTAAAATATACAAAACAGAGCTGCACCAGCAGTGAGCCCCCATGCTGGGAGTTTGTTTCACCAACATAAAATCGGCAGGGCATCAACTAAAGATGCAATCTATGATACAAAACCACAACTAGGCTGAGGAGACGGTGCTTATCTGGAATGAAAACAAATACTGCAATGTAATAAAGATGAAGTACAATGTGTGCGATGGAACTTGCCAGAAGCTAAGAAAACCTTCAGTTGAAACTCATACTTGGCCGGTGACTTCCGGTTTATGATCAGCACACTCACTTTATATCTTTAAGTGTTTGTTAGCTTCCACATCTATATGAAAAGGTCACATAGGAGTCGTCACCATTGATTCATCCACATGAGAGGACATGTAGCAAAGGAGGAAGGCCAAGTCACGCAGCACAATGCAACGCTAATGCGCAGAAGGGACTGGAGAGAGTGCACAAACCCCACAGCTGTGCAGCACAGGTTTGATGGCCCTTACAAATGCAGGAAATAGATGTTTGAGACAAGGTCAAGCCAGATGCAGAACATTTTTTTGTACCTACATGCTGATTGAATATATAGCTGACTCAGTCCTTCTCAGTCCGGCACACCTTATTTGTCAGTGTCTGTATCCAAATACTTACAGTTGTGATTTTAAAGTATGAACTTAAATTATTGATATGATGCAACCTAGAGTTTTACGGGAGAATGTGACTCCTGAAACTGAAGTTAAGTGATCCTCTAGAGAGAGAGCCGATGACTACAAAAACACTCAGTCCACTCACGTTTGTACTGTAGCCTCAAACATTGGCCCTCTACTGCTGTTCTCACCCATGTATCCCAGTCTCCTTTTCTTTTTAGAGGCAAGGAAGGCAACCGCCCCTTTCACCCTTGTGCCATCTTCAGCTGCCATAAACTCAACTGAATCTTGAGTCAAAGCCAGCTGAAAGAACAATTGTGTTGTGTCTCTCGGTCTCTCCTGAGATGGTGGTCAGACTCACCCATTTCTCTCTTATCTTGTTTTCTGCACTGGCCAAACATGCTCTTCCTGGGCTCGTCTCCAAATGAAGGGTTGAAATGGACCGCTGCAGCCCTTTGAGAACCTGTGGTAGACATGAAATGGTTGCATACTGATGCTGCTGGGCTTTTTGCTGGCAGTGTTAACTATGAGCTGGAGTGTGTGCCTCGTGCAGCAAACAGAGGCCCAACTGTGCTTTTCCTCCAGAATTCATATTGCGACCATCATATTGTAGTTGACCCTTTGTCATGCTTTGATTTTGAAAGGCAAGCTGTCAAATGTTGCTACCACCTCCTCCAGCCTTATCATTATGCTTGCACCAGAATTCCTCTCATCAAGAGGCTTGTTGCAGAGGTTCAAAGCATGGATGTATTAGAGAGAACCGCATACCGTGTCAGAGCTGGAGCCCCATTCATTCCTATGAAAGCTGCTCAACGGCACATGAACAAGACCTACACTCCAGACCTCCGGTATAGCGCTCTGCTAACTTGAATATGTATATAATTACTGGACTCTGATAGTAAAACAAGTCATTTCATGGGGGTTGTGACACCATTCTAAGGCCACTTCTTTCACAATCTAAGTCTTTTCTAGGCTCCTCTATCTCACATGGGTTGTAATTACACGGTTTGGCCGCTATAAATAAATAAAGTATTTCGTATTCGTATTCATATTCGTATGTCAAAGTCTGGCTTTTCCTGGGGCCTTGGTTCAAAGTCTTCTTCATGGTTGATCTGCCTAATCATTTCTTGAATCCCCCCACCGACAGACGGTCTCATTTCCTTACCTAGCATGGTTAGGACTGATTCAGGGACTTGCTCACTGGGGAATACAATTCTGCTTCGTCTGAAGAAAGCCATCTTCGGTGGTATTATTGACACAGCTTCTCTACAGACTGCATAAAAAGGCATGTTTGTCAGGCAAATGAGTAACATGAGTAAACTCTACTACAGTCAAGTCAAGATTCTAGAAACCTGTGTTGAAATGTGTTGAAGATAACTTTCCATGTCCAGTTTCACTCTAAATGGTGATGTGGGTTATCAAAGCTATAACTCTGAAATATTGGACCTGATCCAACAAGCCCATAAATCATGTGAATTAAATCAAATGATCATTTTGGGCGTACGCGCATTGACAAGAGCTGTAGAAACAGTGATTCATAAAGTACGAACTTCTCAGATGTTGTCTAAACTCGTGCACTCTGCAGCAACGCATTCTCCAGCCATAACCGTTATCATGAGCATTGTGATGTTTAAGATTGGCAAGTTAATGGCAATAACAATTCATGTATCAAGAGAAAATATATACATATCTAAAAAAAACTCATAATAGCTCATAATTCAACCGGTCAATCAGCCAAAACATTAAGAAACATGGGCAAGTTGGCATTTAGGCAAATCTACTTACAGAGACGAGTCTTTATCATCCAAAACGTCAGTGTGCCTCCTCTTCTGATGCTTCAGCATAAATGATGGTTGGTTCGTGGTGTTGCCATCGACCAGTGATCAGCAGCAGTGACACCTATAGAAAACAATTGCAGCTCCTATGATTTGAATCTTGCACTTGGATAATATTTTCATCATTTGCTCAACCCTCCTTATTCTATTTAAATGACACACCACTGATATGAAGGATTCAGTTTGTCATAGTTAAACACAGCAGGAAAACTGAAAAACCTGCCAAGAGTGACTGCCATCCTTTTTTGTCCAAAGTGATTTAAAAGTTTTGAAAAGAGTTTATACTTTCCCTTGAGTTGAAGAGGAACATCAAGTCCTTCGACTGAAGTTTGCCCAACCTGTATTGTGTTAAACTGAATGCTACGAAAGTGTCACCAAATTGAAGCTGCAATGACACTTGACATTCGCCCGATGCCAGTTCCTCGCCCTGCCTGGTGACATCCTGAGGATTATAAAACCATTTACTAACAAAGAACTGACGCTGGCAGGATTTTTTCCCTTCCCTTCAAGGACACAAAATAAATATATTTTGGTTACAGACCATTACAGAGCACAAAGTTGAGTGCAAAACGTGTCGCTTTAAAGACAACTGCTCCTCAGTTCTAAAATCATGTGTTTTATCTTGTCTTTATGCCAGACAAAGGAAACAAACAAATAAATCTGTGTGCACACTCACAGAGGGTAAAATCTACTGTAACATGATGTGAAATGTAAAGAAAGTTACATCATTATAATAACCAATTCAATGCTAGACAGAAAATTAATGAGCAACAAACTATAATTGACCTAGGGTTGCAACTTTCATAGTCAATTATTTTTCTAATTATTTGCTTAAACATTTAAGGGTTTTTTTTATGGCAGAAAAGAGTGAAAAATGTCCAACATGAGTTCAGAAAGCCCAAGGTGTCTTTGAATCATTCATATTGGTTTGTTTTGTACATTAGTTGAACTGCTATTTCCAAGAAAATTCATTACAATGTCATAAATCAGTTGAAATGTGACGATAAAATTAAGCTGAAAGAAAAAACAAAATGGCTGTTACTCATGAGAACAAATCTCTGAATCAAACAATCACAGTTACAGCCCTGAGTCTAACATGTCTGCCGTCTGTGCTTGTCATTCAGTCCCAGGTGGAAGCTTTTTGTAGATGTAGGCCGATCGACCCTGAGGCCATAGCTCACTCCGTCAGTCAGTCAGGTGTCCACTAAATCACAGCTTCCAGGTGTGGAAGTGGAAGTATAAATCGTGGGCTATTTAAACTGCCACCAATGTCTCGCTCGCTCTCTCTCACACACACACATACACACACACACACAGAGAATACCTATTCAGCCAATGAATGGTGGACTGGATTGATAGTCTGTGCGTGCAGAGCCTGTGGGCTGCCACACTGTGCAGCCACGCAGGGTAATGAAAATTCAATGAAGTGCTTGAATACTCTTTCAGTGTCGTGTAGAAAGTGATGGGGGACGCTGATGGAAGACAGATTTTCACATGATCTGTGAGACTCAGGCCCGCGGGGGGTCAGCAGAGGATCTTTGGACAACGCGCGCGTGTGTGTGTGTGCGTGAGGTACACCAGGCTGAAAACATACATTTTTGATTCAAATGATTAATGGCAGATGAAGTTATATGATTTTCAGTCTCAGCTGTTCCTCCTGTAATCCAACAGGGTCAAAGATCAGTATCTGCTGGTCGTGTTGAAATCTTTTCTTCCTGTAGGAATCAAACTTTACAACTCGTCTTTCTCATGATGAGAGTTCAACATGAATCACAATCACTACAACTCTCTAATTTGTGGGACATTGTGGGGCTTAATGAGCAATGATGGAACATGACGTGCAAATAATGGACATAACTATGACCATCCAGAATTAGCCACATACAATCAGCTATAATTGTTATTGTACATCGTTAATTAGCTATTCCTCTCTGTTATGATCCTCACTGTTAACATAAATATTAAATTAGGGAAATGATCAGAGGTCTACTTCATATCAGACAAGACAGGAGGGGTGCATGTGCATACACACACCTGTTATTGTGCACATCCAGGAGTGAATGAAGATCATTACTGGAGCACCACCTTGTGGTTAGAAAAGATGCAACATCATTCTTAATCTGGATTGGATTTAAATGCTGCGTGTTTGTACAGGCTGGGGGTAAATGTAAGATTATGCCTAAAGTACCAAAATGCATCACCACCAATCATCATGCTGAATTTTATGAAAATAAAAGTGACTGAAGACACTACCTGCATGAAGCTGCATTGTAATGAGCCAAGGCATGCCGAACAGCTGAATACAAATAATAAACACATGTTTTCTCCCTCATAAAGAAATGTTTGGTCCTGTGAAGTAACATTAGGGTGGATAAATCAAACACCAGCGATCCACCTGACACAGAGCAGCAGGTTAGGGCACATCAGCAATGCAGCAGGTAATTATTACTGAACGAAGCACATTCAAGTCTCCAAAATCCACCAAATCCATCCACTAGAGCCTGAGCTCAGAGGTTTGATGTAATTGATGTAATTAATGGAGATTTGTAAATCAAGCTGACAGCACCATTGTTTTTGAGCTCCCCACTAAGCCAATACTGCAGGTGGATAAATGTTCGAACAGCCATGTGCAAGACAACAGTCATATTTACATACCTGAAACCCATCACCTTGAACCAGAAGCCTTCACAGAGTCAACAACACATTACTCACACAGGTGAGCGGTTGCGTTTCACCACCATGGAAATTAGCAGCATGAAAGCGCCACAGTGCTCCTGCCAAAGAACCAAGGAAAAGCTCAGCCAGTGGTGAGAAAGTAATTCACAACAAACAGCAACACAGACAGTAAGCAGAGATTAAGAAAACGTAAGTAAGTAAAACAACCAGCAGCCTCGTTAGTTTCAGTCTAATATGGCAGAGCAGAAAAAACAAGCAACTTTCTCTGCATCACGGTGGAGAGTCAACGGTTTTAGAAGAGTGGATGAACTGAGCATCAAACTGTCGATAGCATGACGACGACAAACCGCCACTTGAAATGATGTTTGAGGCCCTCGTGTCATGTGGTGAAAAACTGACCTGAGACCTGCACACACGATTGGATATTTCCTCCACAACGCATTTGTGAAGCTATCGAACAGTTCGTGAGCTAGCTGGGTTATGAAATTTTAAGTCCAAAGGCAAGAGAGGCGTTCTGCTCATGATTCTGCTAACTAACCGTCTTTGGCTGAACTGTGCACTTTAGGGCCGAGCGGAAGAGTGGGCGGGGTCTCCATGGTTACTGTTGTCTCGGCGTTCCATTTGCAGATGAAAAAAAGTTGTCAAACGATTTTACCACTCAAAATCCATGTAGCCTAATCAATATAAACTTTTAAAATAGCGGATCCTTTATAATAATAATAATCCTACATTTACCGCCAATTTTTTTTCAATCTAGAAAAACGAAATCTGTAAGAACAGCAGTCCTTGCAGATTTCGAGATCATTTTTTTAGATTGAGCGGCAAAATTCTGTAAATTTTAAGTTTACTTGAGTAGCACTAGAGCCTTCCAATGAGCCAAGCGAACTGAGTTTTGGACGTGAGAACATTGTTGCTAAGCAACAGCAACTTGGACACCAGAGGGGTATTCCAGAAAGCGGGATATGTTTCAAACTCAGAGTTTGTTGAACCTTCGAAATGTTTACTTACAGTCCGTTGAAAAATACTTTCCGAAGACATACTAAACTCAAGAGCTCTATCCAACTTAATTCACAATATATTAATTTATCATTCACCAAAAAGTGAACTTCAATGGCCATTACACTCTGAGCTTGCAGACAATTTCCACTTCCGTTGTTGAGTATGGACTTATCTCATGGACATGGTAACACAACCCCATTTTGTTAAGTACATGATTCAACGACTTACACTTTACACAGTGGTTTTCACTACTGTATTTTTGTTACTGTATAACTGTATAATACTATATGTATACTTTATTTACTCAATTTATTTGACATCTAGCCATGCAAATAATATTTCCAACAGCTAGAACATTAAAATACTATTTCCGTGTTATTATAGTAATAAAAATCCATACATCTTATACACCACACCACATGGCACTGACAATTAAGTATTTTTCCTATTAATAGTTCAGTAATCCAAAGTGTCTGTGGGCGAGGGTGGGACACTTCTTTTGGTAAATCAGTGTTTGGGCTGTGAGGATTGTGGTGCCGAGTCTGCATTGCAACATTTTTTTCACAATTGCACAGTTTACAGTAAGACTATAATGCTTCTCTGACATTTAGTGGACTTTGATGTACTGCTTGACTGCCTGGGGGGAGGGAGAAGGGTATTCCCAGAGAGTCCAATTTAATTAAACAGAGGTTAAAACTTTTAAATACACCACAAACTGGTTCTTTTTTTTAATTTTAATTTTAATGTTATTTCTGATGAGAGGAGCTGTTTCAAGTCTCATCACAAAACCGATTGATGTGGCAGAAACACACACAGAATGTTTTCAAGAACACAGTAAAAAGTGATGAAAATGTTGACTTGAGCTAAAAGCGTGACAAACAGCACATCTGTCATCAAATCCTTAATTTCACTTTTTGCATTTTTCTTCTGTCAAATGCTGCTTATCAATGCAGGGACATTATGGAAATGAGCGTCAAAATAAAAGCAACAAAGAAAAGAATTAACAACATAATAGATGTAAATGTGCTGTCAAACAATCCATTCAAGGACTTCAAAGTTAAAAAGACCTCCTCTTCTGTTTAGTTTGAAAGAGCTTCATCATTAACACTGATTGTAGTTATTAATCACATTTGTCTTAGCAGTTAATAATTCTAAATATTCATTGTACTGAAAAATTAAATTGAATCACCTGTTTTTTTTTCAACCATGATTTAGTCTTATTAACCGAAAACAAACACAAAGAAAAACAACAAAGGCATATTCTGGATAAAACCCCAAAATGTCACTAAGACCCTGCAAGGAAAAGAGCAAAAAAAAAAACAAACAAAAAAAAAACATCAAAACACAAAATAGTTCAGCATACAGGATTGAGGTTGTTCAGTTTTCAAGATCAATCAACTATTTCAAGTGGCCTTTTCCCTGTTAAAGTTGTTTTAAGTGGGAAGAGCGTCACAACATGTCATCCATGTGCCAGACTTTAAATGGTATCAAAACATGATGCATAATGTCCCCATTACATTTTCAGATCAATGCCAATTTGCTGTTCTGTCTATAACCTCTTTGTCTCTGAATTCAACATTCTGCTTATGAAGCTTTTCTGGTTTCTACGGTTAATCTGGTTCAATTAAACAAGAGGTGGAGTGCTCAAAGTTTAGCGGAGTTGATCAAGGCACCCTGAGCCCGATGCATCTCGCTTCACGATCAGTTTGAATGACAACCTTCACAACAGCTACACTAATTAAATATAACACTGTCTGATGTGTGAAACACCAGACATTAATGTTTAATTTCATAAAAAAAAAGTGTCTGTGGACTGTAGAGGTGAAACGATAAGTTGATTAATCAATTGGGCCATGGACAGAAAATTTATCTGCAACGTCTTTGATAATTCATGTATCATGATATCGTTTATCAAGCAAAGATGCCCTTGTTCCACCTGGAATTTGGAATAAACAGAAGAACTGAACTAGTTGGATAGCATGAACAGAGATAGCTAACATGGCTGAGCAGACAAAAAAAGAAACAAAAGAATGAAACTCCATCAACAGAAGATCGAAGGACAGAGATGTCATAGTAATGTTAGGTGAATCTGAGCTGGGGAGGACTTAAAATAAAAACAAAGAAAGGAACAAACTTCAGGATAATAACAAGACACTTTTTCATCATTCATCCTCTCTAATTGAATTATTGAATTATTTTTTAAAATTGCTAAGAAGCAGCATTTTATTTTCTAAATGTCAGAACGAGAGCAACAGTAACACAGGAGGTGACATCAAACACAACTCTGCATTCTTTCCAAATATTAAAACAAGTTAACTTTAATCTGGATGGTTCCTGTGGTTGTCAGGATTACTTCATGATTTATTTTTTGTGTGTGTGTGTGTGTGTGGAGCTACCTCTTTCCAAAAATAATCAGGTAAACATCTTGGAAGACAAAAATAAAAATCTAAATTACCACATGATGCCAAAGTTCACCAGTTTGTAGCATCATGTCTGCAGCAACAGAGAAGCTGAAAAGGGCTGAAGACACCTGTTCACCCAACAAGCAGGTGTTAACACAATCATTTAGGAAACTGAAAAACTCAAGAGTTCAAAAGTTTGTAGAGGACAGCGAGTCTATTCTCACCCTGTGATGAATGAACAAAGAGACACGCAAAAAACATTGCATTGATTACGGTCACTCGTCTTGGTCGCCACTAGTTCTGCGCTTTCTCACTACCATCACAAGTTACCATAATTCACTTCCAACGCAGTGCTTCAGAGATATAAACATTTGTACAATCTTTAGAAAAAAATTCACATTGAATGTGCTCAATCTGTCATCTGGAAACAGTTCATTCCACACCACCACCTGATAAGATTCTTCCCTCTCTCTCTGTCTCTCCTCAGTAAAACCTCTTGTTCCTCTCCTGTCTCTTCTGGAAGACCACAGCTCCCACCACGGCACACACTACGATTCCCAGCAGGGCGCACAGCAGCAGCAGAAAGACCTTCCAGCCGGTGAGGGGCGTGCCACGGAAGTTGCCGGTAGGATCGTCGATGTTGTCTGTGAGGGAAGAAGAAAATCCACGTTCTCTTTAGCGTTCAGTTCAGAAAGGACGCTCGTCTCATCGGTGCAGGATTATTTTAAATTTTTTGCCAGCCTGTCTTCTTTTTACGTTTTTATTTGCATCTAGTTCTGAAACTTCTGCATCGTGCATTAAATGTTCCCCTACATGCAGATATTGACTGCAACTGAAATCCATCTTTCTACCTATCAAATAAACGCAATTTTAAATCAAGTGTCCTGTAACTTTAATCTACCTTTAGGGGACTTCAGGAGACTGACGCTGGGCTCAATTTTGGTCCAGTCTAAGTTCTCCTCCTCGGGGGTGTGTTCTACCATCAGTTGGTAGAGCTTCATAGAGATGATGTCATGGTTATCTGGAAAATAACATAAGAAAAAAGGATTCAACAACAATAGCATGTTTTCACTTTAAAATCCATTAAACCTGATTATATTAGAAAAAAAAAAACTTTGCTTTAGTTGTTTATTAGTGAGCAGCATTCAACCTACCAGAGAGATCTCCTGTAGCTGCTGAAGCACCAAAGAAATATCCAGTGGGGAGACGAACACCTCCGATGTCGATGCACTCCTTCCACTCATTCTTGTCATCCACGTCAACCATTACCTGTAGCCAACACACTGGATTTTAAGTGATACGATACAGCACTGTGGTATAAAAGTGGTTAAACTGAATCCAGACACCCCTGAACTACAGGACTAACTGAGAGGAATTAAGTGGCCTCCCCAAGAGAACACAAAGGAGCTTCTCTACATACAGTGAGCCTTCCTTTGGAGTAGCGAATGGCGAGGTACGTGTCGTGCTCTCTGTTCCTGATCTCGGCCGAGCAGCCTCCCAGCTCCGACGATCGTCCGTCTTTGCCGTGGTCGTAACTCACAGAGCCGTTGTTCACCATGGCCGAAATGTACGGAAAGGAACGCTGGTGATGGAGAAGAAGCAATCAATCAATAAATAAAATCAATAAGAATAAATAAGAACGACTGAAAATAAAATGTAAGAAGCCCAAACACATAAACATATGAGCTCATGTTAACTGTAAACACAAAGGGCTACCTTCACACTGCAGACGTTTTTAGGATCAATTTGAAATTGGTGGTCATATCAGATGTTTGGCAGATGGATGACTGTTTCCATTTTTTTCAGAGCAAAACTTGGACATCGGTAAAGTTTTTCATACCTACATGCCTGAGAATTTGCATTTTACTTTTGAATTAAGTAACTAGCCAATAGGCTTTCCAACGATCTGATCGTCTATATCGGGTCAGTCGATTTGTCTGTCGCATTTACTCCGAAGAAGTTCCACGGCACCGACATGTTTGTTTGCTAGTGATGATGTTGCTAGCTAATGATTCAAGATTAAAAAAACTTTATTAAGTAAATAATAAACTTTATTAAATAAACCACACACATTTGGCACATCTTCAAAGTGAATGACAGATAAAACACAAGTCACTGATGTTTAACCTTTGCATCTCAGTCTGTGAAAAAGGCTCCCTCTGCCGGCGGCTCAACGTCAGTGACGCTGCTGTCTCTCGCTCACCTGAACAAGACCACGCCTCGCTCAGACTCGAGAGCGAACCGACTCAGACACGCCGTCTTCCAACAATACTAGTCTCGGTCCGCTAGAGTTCCCTGGAAGAGCGCAAGTGAGTGACATCATTGTGTGCATCCTCTAGGCTAGTTTGCTACGTGTTAGCCTACTATTATATGTTACGTCTAGGGCTACATGTTGGCTAGTTAGGTTACCTACTGCAGTTTACACAGTATGAACGGCAGCTGCGGCAGCCATTAGGGGGTTGCCGTGTGTGAACTGTACTGTCCTACAGATGGCACTGTTGCCTCGTTAATTAATGTAAATAGGGGCTGGACTGTTCCAGCTTCAGTGATGCCTTTAACTGCATATAGTCACTGTTGACTTAATGTTAACCCTGTTTTCTACTGCTTGTCAGTCTATATTTCATTGTGCAGTGTGCATGTGATTTATTAAGCAGTTTGTAATGATACATTTTCGGTGTCATTAATCCTTTTGTATTTGTTTATTGTGTGTTTACACAGAACCACTTATTCACTGGACAGTTGTGTGACTGGTGCAATAAAAACACTGGAACTGAAGACATCTGTGTGATTCTGATCGATCACCTGCAGCGAGCTGCTATCTATAAGTATCCAGCAAAGTTAAAGCAGAGAAGCTACAGCTTCTTCACACAGTCAGTTTGTGGCAATACTTTTGTTGATAATCAGTAAACAGTACGCAAGGATATACAGTAAATAAACGCTTTATTTAAATAGACATGTTGCTCCGTCACGTGGTCGGGTCGGGTCGGATCGGATCGGATCGAATCATGACCGGTTATCGGTTTATTTAAATGTACTAGTCAGTGGGATCCTGGAGAAGGTTTTCAGAGATTTAGAGAAGATTTCAGAGATTCTGAAGGACGTTTTAGAGATTCTGGAGAAGGTTTTAGAGATTCTGGGAGATGTTTTATAGGTCTTGGAGAAGGCTTTAGGGGTTCTGGGAATGAATCCAGCCCACCCCTCTCCTTTCACTAAAGTTCACTGAATACATGATGTTTCCAGAGTCAATGAATAATTGTGTTAAATAATCGTGATTTCAATATTAAACTAAAAATTATTGATTATGATTTTTGCCATAATCGATCAGCCCTACTAATCGGTGATCGGCCCCAAAAATGCTGATCGCATAAAGCCTTCAAGCCAAACTATGGCTTTTTGTCAGTACTGAGACTTACTGTTTACGACCCCTGACAACACTGTCAAACTATGAGTTGTGCATCTAAAAATATGCTGGATGCCTCAGGATCTGTTTCAGTACAAAATGACTTTCCTGATTCTAGCCCGAGACACTTTAAGCTGCAGTGTGAAAGAAGCATGTTTCACAGTGTGAAAAACACAGACAACCTCCTATCAGACATTTAACAATGTTTAAACAGCAACATAAGTGCCAGAGAGTCAATTTGCTTTTTTGCTGTAAAAACAAATGAAATGTGGCAAAATAAATACTGTGAAGTTTTCAGTGCCGACATGCTTAAGAAGTTCTGACAACATGCCAATTTAAAGTGATGAAAAAGAAAAAGAAATCTGCGCTGAGAAAACATGCCGACGAGGAGAACCTGAGCCGCCACTCACATCCGTCGCATCATCGTTAGAGTAAGTATCTATAAACACGGCCAGCCCGTGGAAGAGAGCATTGTTGGAAAACACAGGCCCTGCGGAGAAACAAGCCAGTCAATCGCCTCGAGCCGCACACACACACACACACACTACACACTTACATCCATTCCATGGAGGTCATTGCGGAAGGTATCCAAAAAAATAGCCAGGCCAAGATACTGATCTTGGTTTCCAAACACAGGGCCTAGGGTGGAGGCAGAGATGAGGTGAGACACGAGCAGACAACCAGAGACACTTTTCTGTGGTCAGCAGGTACGACAGCAAGCTGAGATGGTGAACACGAACATCATGGTGACAGAAAGCTTACAGATGGAGAGGATATGATCATTTACACTCAGGGTGTAAAAGTTTTATAAGCAGGTCAGTGATGGACAAGTTGTCAATAGTAGTGACATATTCTTTTTGTTTCACCATAAAGTGATGTTTGAAATTGTGAGTCTGAGTTATTTTTAAATCTCTTTCAATCTTTAAAAACAGGAAATGTGAAGCAAAAAGCTCCAAATGTCTTGTGTCTGCACTCTGCACAACATGCCTGAAAATGTATTGCTTGTTTTAACATTACTTTAACTTGTGTTTTTTCCTAACACCGACATTCCATACCACATGTAGCATTTTAGCTGTGCCATGCAATGATGACCAGAGCTGTCTTATTGTGGTGCTGTTTCAGAGCAAAGCAAAACAGTGAACGCCTCCGCATTCAACTCTGCTGCATTAAACTGACCAGTACAGCATGTGTGACCATGCAGGTGAGTTGAGAGAGCAGTGTCACGATGTTAAGCTTTGGTTACGTTGGTGGCTTTCAGTAAGAATATAATGCATGGTTTAGACATTTGGTTTGAACTTCTTGCTTTGAGCCAGCAGGGAATAGAGGTTAAAAAAAGCAGCAGCCACAGTAAACTGGTATGTTGAGGAACTGCAGATGACACATGGATGTTACATTTCTTTAAATCCAGATGTACAACAAGCAGGACAGACCAACATAACATGAAGCGAGATCACGTTGGGCGAGTTTCTTCCACTAAAGTACCAACTCAACAGTAAAGATCCACGAGGCTGAAACAGCCAACATTACCGGGATGCAGTCGGTCCTTTGTGTACCAGATAGCGATGCCGTCGCCGTGGAGATTCTTCTTTCCTGACCCATGAACTTTGAACTGCACGTGCATCTCCCAGTCCTTCAGGTGACACGGCTGTAGACCAGAAACAGAAAGAGCATTTACTTTCTTTGGCAGCATCATGAAATAAGCGAAGCAACTCTCCGCACAGACATTCAGAAACAGAAAAATTATCAATGAGACTAAGTTTAATGTATGAAGCTGAAAATATTTCAAAAGAACCAGACTGAGTGGACATGACATCAGATGAGCCTGATGGAAAACTGAAGCAGAGTTTGGGTAGAAATGACAATATGTCCGAATCAGACTGGAGATTCAAGCTATGTCCGCAGCATTTCCTCACCACCGTATTCCAGATGGACCCCTGCTTGCTTCTCTCGTCTGGAGTGAGTCGGACATACGAGCTTGTCACCAGAGTGCTTCCCCAGAAGTCCCACTGACTGGTAGGGCTGCTGCCAACACCTGAGACAAACATATAAGAGGACAGGGCATGATCAGACAGGTCTGCACATACGAGAGGAGAGACATCAACTTGTTTTTCAAAAATGTAATAAAAATACTGGTTGCTTTTGGTCATCTGACCAACCTAAAGGTTTTCTTTTGTCAACATTATCACAACAAATCACTTTAAAACACCTATTCATTTTTTTAATTTCTGGCGACCTCGTAGGGGCAAAGAGGCACACCTTGTAAAACGTGCAGAACAAGATGCTTACTCAACATTTAATGAGTTTCGTTTAATAAGAAGAATGAGCACTGGCAAGTTACCTGCACGCCCTGAACAAACACTCCTTTGTCCTGAGGAGTTATTGAGCATATGAATAAATTAAAATTATTTTAACACAAACATTATATAAATGAAATCCTTGCAGTGTGCGGTGCACTCCTCGACCTACTTAACTGTAACGTAACTGTAAGACACCTGCAGGAAACTATTTTGATTCAGTAATACGTTTTTTAGGCCGTCTGAAACACTCAGAGCAAGTTTTTCTTCTGATAAACATACTACCATTTTAGCCATCCACACTGGATTCCTTTGATTTCTCTATGATATTTAGTTGTGTAATTCTTCACAGTGAACATCCATATTGGTCTGCATTCATTTTTTAATAACCTTATAATTATTGACACTCACTTCATTGGAGTGCAC
The DNA here is from genome assembly GCA_038406115.1 of Haemulon aurolineatum. Classification (NCBI taxonomy): domain Eukaryota; kingdom Metazoa; phylum Chordata; class Actinopteri; order Lutjaniformes; family Haemulidae; genus Haemulon; species Haemulon aurolineatum. The sequence continues at coordinate 454,114 of JBCAUF010000790.1, read as the reverse complement.
ATCTAAAGCTAGTTTCGAGATCCCTACAGACTGTCGTATAACACAGAAATTAATGAAAATCAGCTGCCTGGAACAGCAAAAATTACACATCTAGTACAATAAGTCCATATCAAAGCTACATGGTTCAACATGTGTCATTTGAAGAAAATAATTCAGGGTTCCTACATCTTTTTTTTTTTTTTTTTTTTTTTTGAAACAAAGCATTTATCAAGAATATTTGAGATGCATTTCAAGTGTTTTCAGCACTTGATAATACAGTAAATTTCATATTCATACAATCAAGATGATTTCAGAAATGAAGTGACAAATGCAAAAATTACTTGTATGGATCCAAATCGATAGATGGGGCCAGGGTTAATTTTTATCCGAGCACGGTTTGGCTTGCTTATTCATTTATCTATTTATTTATTTATTTATCTATTTATTTCAGGTGACTTTTATTTTATAATGCCATTTTTAATTATTTCAGGAGACTTTTATTTAGTGATGCATTAGCAAATAAAAGTCAGAGTGACCCCATCATATCACAACATAACTACAGGTAAAGATAATAAAGATTATTATTAACATATTAATAATAGTAGTAGTAGTATTACGTGCAGGAGATGTAAACAGGTCCAACAATGACAGAATTATTCATATGCGTAAGTTAGCTTTAGGTTTTTCTACATTCTGCTTCTGTGTCATGATCTTACATTAGACATCAATGTGACTAACTTTTCATGTGCCA
>JBCAUF010000790.1:359371-370470 GCA_038406115.1 Haemulon aurolineatum | reverse complement strand
TTATCGGACAAAAAATAAGCAGATATCCCCTTGGTCTAAGATATTTCAGCTTACTTAGATTTCAGTTTTTGCAGTGTGAAAATGTGATTTTACCCCCGAATCTCATGAAATCTTCAAGCTTGCGAGAATCCAGAACCTGGTCGATGCACAGACGCACCGTTCCTCTCGTATGTTGACACTCATGCATGCTTTAATATTGACCCCAGTTGTTGCCATGGTAACAGCTTACAAACAACAGCCGTGCCAAAGTAAGTGATGAGAAGGTGAAGACGCAGAATGGGAAATGAAATCAGAGCTGATGAAATCACGTCAGAGCCAACTGCTGCGCTCAATCATCGCTAAATATGAGTAAACATCTCAGTGTGTGTGTGCGTGGTGTGTGTGTGTGTGTGTGTGTGTGTGTGTGTGTGTGTTTCAAAGTGAGAACCCTCTGGCCAAATGAAACATCACTGTAATCCTAAAGTGTGTTTCTCAGCTGCTCTACATCAAAGCTCACTTCAGAGAGACACAAGAGTGTGTGAACATTGTTCTGAAGGCTGCGCACCTGCAGTCAACACACACACACACACACACACACACATGCACACATATAGGAATAAAGGCATGTTTTGCAGCACACTCATGAAGACATTCACAAAAGCAGCATTTTGGAAATGTTCAAATCAGGAAGAAGCAACTTGAGTTGTGTTGAGTGGGTGGTGTGTGTGTGTGTGTGTGTAAGAAATCTTGAATGTATTCTGTTGAGCTGATGAACCCTGACACTGTCACTCGCAGACACACGAGTCAGTGTGAGGGTTTAGCAGAGCGCTGTTGTCCCGCTGTTATTTCTGGACTAAAACTCAGGTAACATCAAAGACGTCGGGGCTCATCCTCATGAATGTCTGGTGGGCTGACACTCACACATAAGTCTCTAAATAATGTTTTGATGTTTATAATTTTGGGTTTTTCCACCATATTCTCACTCACCGGAGCCAGAAAAATCCTCATTTGTGACGCCGAGAGCCTTTAAAATCCTGGAGGGGGATGAGGTGGTGCGACTCTCACGGCTGAGAGCACCTGTCAATCAAACAAACACTCTTGAGGGCCTTCTGTAATATCTCCTTAACGCCACAATGAGTTTGTGCTGGAGCGGGTAGGTTGAGGGACTTCTGCACGGACTCTACTGCTCAGTGAAGGTTGCTTTTGCTTCTAAAAATAGGTAATGGAACAACATTCCTGGTTCACATCCCTGAATTAGGAGGCCAAATGCATGTATGTGAACACGAATCATCGGGGAAGAGCCCCCTCAGCGCTGCACTCCATCTCTCGTTGAGTTGACCCACTTTAAGTCGCCGCACAGGATGCACCCAGCGGCTCCCGCTACAACACGCGCCACTTTTACAGGAAAAGGTGAAGGTCCTCTGAGTCGTCTACGGCTCAGAAAAGTGCAGAAGTGCCGCACTGTCTGAGGCGCTGTTGGACATATTTGGTCTATACTGGAACCGACTGTTTACCCAGACGCTTTAAAGAGGCCAGGAGTCAAGCACCGAGCTCCGCGCTGTTTATTTTTCATAAACGTCCGACCGGCGCAAGACAGATGGATGAGAACATGTTGGAAGAACTAAGACGGTTCTCTGAACTTCTGTTTTCATCCCCATGACATGAGGTGTTGGGAGTTTTGAGATACGGTTGTTGTACTTGCAGGTTTTCAGTGTTTTTCCAGTTTTAACGTGTGCAGGCGGCGCAGTGCAGGAATTTCGGCGTGAAACTGGAGCCGGTGTTAAAACGCCTCCCTGAGAGCTGTTTACACCAGACAAATTTAACCAGCGCAGACTGGAGCTCTTACTGGGAGAGACGATGTGGCACATCTCTTTCCCTTTTTCAACAAACTTCTTTGGAACAGGGTGGCGAGTTAGTTCTGCAGAAAAGGAAATACTGGTTAGGATTTGTTTGTGTTTTCTCTCAGGAAGCAATTTTGTTTTTTAGCCACAATTACGCATGGCACTCTGAGAGACTATAATTTGGATTTTAATGTGTTTTTCAGGAGTTATCAGGTTTGTTGGCGGTCCGATCAGTCAAGAAACAACAAAGTTTTTGGTTCACACCCAGTTTCTTTTAAACAGTTTTCGCACAAACTCCCCCGTCTGACACATAAATCTCATTACGGTGTATAAAGCATTTTGTCGCAGATGCAGACGGGAGGGGAAAAAAAACCCCTGCTAAGACATGACTGCACAATCTAGCAAATGAGAAATGTAGTGGATTGTGCAGTCATGGCGGAATAATGTGCTCTGAGTGCTTTCTAATTTTACATTAGCGGTTGTAGAAGTGCTTCAAGGGAGAAGGATACACTACTCATCTAAAGTCCTTTAAAGCAAACAAAAGCTAAAGAGAGGGAAAGAGCCAAAGAGAGAGACAGAAGGAAATGTGGAAAAAAAAAACCATCCCAGATACAGACACAGAGAGGAGAGGGAGCTTTCGGTCTGCGTGTGGCAGTTTGTTCAACTGTGAACGCACAATTATCTGTCCCATTTGCACCTGTTACAGTGAGTCTTGGTTAATCAGATTAGGATCACATCTCGATCAAACAAAACAAAAAAAAGCAGCTGGAAATGAACACGAGACTTGCCGAGGATTATCATCAAATCACACGGACCAGCTGCGGGAACGATCGAGGAAACGTTCATGCGAAATGCCTCCAGGGCTCGACCGCACAACAGGCAGGAGTGCGGTCAGTAACATAACACCAAAAACACATGGTCAGGATACCATAGATGAGGTGTTTACTGTCAGCTCGAAAGAACATAAATGTGACAAATAAGAAATGATGTGTATGAAAATCCGATTAAGGGAAAAGAAATTGGTCTCCAGCATGTGCATCAGAGACGCATTACTGTCGGCTGTGAGTCATATTGCATCATGTGTTGATGTAATGCGTACATTAAGGCATGAGGAAACGTCAAGCTTAAATGTCTCTTTTCTCTTATTGAGCTTTGTATTTACACATCTAACACTTAGAAACGCCCCCAAAATAAAATAAAGCTGTTTCATTGGTCACCAAGCTCTCAATAACAGACATCATCTTTTGACAGAATAATGCACCTTAATGTCTATTTAGTGGCTGTTCACGCGAACCTCTGCTGCAGATGGAGTTTTCACAGTCTCACACTTTCTCGTCCATGTTTGAGACCGACCTGCAGTGTCCATTCAGGCTCTTTTGCAGCTGCTGGAAACAATCTGTTGTCATTGTTAGCTGGTGTGTTGATATTTTCTGGCGAGTTCACTTGATGCCACACAGCCTACGACTGGAGTAAGCACGTCCAGGCCGGATATAGCCCCGGGTCTTAGCTCGTTAAACCTCCGTTCGGCTCTCTGTCATCAATGGTGATGTTTAGAAATTCGCAATTTTGTTGTTCTCATTGAGGTATTTTTCTGTGTCTGGTGTCCTGCAGTGAAATCAGATAAATTCTAACTGTATATTAGGAAGCCAACATTTTGCAAAAAGCTGCCTTTGAGAAAATTACAGGGGTGAAAGACACTGGCCTTTCATGGACGGAGAGAAAAAGATGTGATTTAAAAATCTGACCAGTTTTATATGGACATGCGTCAGTAAATACAGCCACAAAACACCTGTTGCCACATCTGAACGTGCTGCAAACAACTCTAAATTATATTTTAAATGTTTCTGCTGCGACAGATTTATTGGAAAGCAACAGAAGTAACATCCAGAGAGCATCTGGGGTCGGATGCTTATTTTTTTTTAATCATGCTGCTCAATTTATAAACTCAGAACAGTGTTGAATTGAATTGTAGTAATTTGACTTGAAGAGTGTCTGTCGGTTACATTATCTTCATCTGTCAGTGTCTCTCTTCGTGACACACACACACACACACATACATGGACATTAATGTAAAGACGTATTAACGGCTGCACAAACTTTAAACAACACTCTCACTTGTTCCGTCCGCTCTGACATTTAGTGTTATCTGGAACAGACTAAACCGATAGCTAATTTGTGCATGCTGAATGATTAAAGCGAGGCTTTAAATGGAGGTGGAGGTGGCTGGATTATCAGCCGGTCAGCTCTCGGGGAGATAAACACGTAAATCTCCAGGAAACTCAGCAGAGCGAATGAGATGTAGCCGAGTGATACGATCGCTGTGGGAGCTGCTGCAGAGTAAACATACCTCAAGTGGTGGAGGAGAGAGAGTGTGTGTGTGTGTGTGTGTGTATTTGTATGCAGCAGAATTGGGATTTATCAGCTTTCTTGTACATGGAGTGCATTTGTGCATTCACATTTTGGTTCTAAATCGAAGAACATGTCATTACGTCGTCTGTACAGATGATTGGCTGAGCCCTCCAGTCTGCGTGTGTCCATACACATGTTTACATTAACACCGTGTGCGAGCATGTTTCAGCTGTTTATCACATTGTTGACATCAGTGAGTTTATTAACGGGCCTTTTGTTGAAGCGAGTGGCTGCTCGGCTGGTGATAAGCAGCTCTGAGGAGGCGCTGTAAAGTTTAGATCTCTCGGCTGATCTCAGATATGTTCCTCCAAACAAAAACTTCAGAGGCTCCGGAGTCACTTGAGCTGCAGCAGGAGCGTCCGCGTGATTATTCTGTTCTCCCTTCAGCCTGCGCGTGAAAATCTCTCCCGTGATTCATTGTTTCACGCCTGATTGGTTGATTGTGACACAGAGCTCTCACTTCTCAGCTAGTTTCCCACACACTGATTCGATTTAGGACTTTTTGTTGAATATTTTCTGTGGATTTACAACAAATTTATCAATAAAACTCTGAAGATGAATCTGATGAGAGCTCAGTCATAGAACATGAATGCTGATGTTTTCGGTTTAAGCCTCTCTCTCCTTGTAGACCTCTTGACCAGCATTAATCATGTTCTATTCATTCTCTGTATTCATTATAGTGTCAGACAGCTTAACTCTGTCTTGTCTAGTGTGTAGATTTACACCATAGGTCCTCATTGGTAACATTTGACACCTGAACAAACAATAGTGACTCCTCAGTTAATGAGTATGTTTACATGAGCCCCTGTGTCCTGTCTCTAATTGGACCTTCTGACACCAGTAAAGTAGGAGGATAGATTGAATTGTCACTCTTGTCTTCCAAGAACCAGTCCAGACAGCTGGAAGTGGGTTCATCCTTAAATGCTCAATGGATGCAGACAGGAATCAGTTGAGATGTTTCGGAGCTCAGATACAAGAGTGCATGGACGCATGTAATCAAAAATTCTGAGAATGTAACGCCATGCATAATCATGGCAGAGCATGGGATGCTCTCATGATGCCAATTCTCTGCACAGTCATTGGTCTCCACCATCAGATCATTAGACGATAGGACACGTTATCAGGACGAGTGAAAACTGACCTGTTGGTGATGCTACAAAGGAAAAATCAAGGCGTCACCAAACTCATTAGGATATGTGATTTAAACCACAGGTACTCATGGAAATGTTTGGAAGCATTTTCAAATTAGCAGACCCTAATGTCAAGAGTCTCTCGTGGTTATTTTTGTAACCGACAGCTAAAAACAGACCCTTGACTTTTTCCGAATGGCTCCTCTTGTGGTCGGAGCAGCAGGTGGAGGAGCAACACTGGAGTGGGACCCTTCATATGCATCTCTCTCACTGTTTGTATTCCAGCTGCTGTGTCCGTGTCTGATGGGAGATGCTCAATAAAGATTAACCATAATGAACGTGTAATTCATCACTCACGATCGACGCGCTGTAATTTAATACCTGTAACTTTATTTAATGAGAGCTTAATCAGTGCCTTGCATGAGTAGATAAGATGTTCCTCGCCGCCCCGGGGGGAACATTGCCGTGTGGCGTTCCATGAGTTTCACTTCGCTGCTGGTGTTTTTGTGTGCTCTGATGAATGACTTTGATTATTTCTATCCCTGCAAGGAGACATGCGGTAACAGGGTTTGAATCATCAGCTCCTCCGGTAAACATCAGGAATCGGGTGATGTAAAACTAACTTTTAATTAGCTGAAGCTCAATCAAGTTTCTGCCCACGGAGAAATAAAGGTGGCTAAAAAAAAAAAAAATCCCTCTGCAGCCCAAACAGCCACTGCAGCCTTTTTTGCAATGAAAACAAAGCTAAATGCACACATTGGAACCTCGAATCTGCTCCTATTGTGCAGGTCAGCACTTTGCACCAGTACATAAATATATGTGTGTGTGTGTTTGTAAACCACTTTGTTCTCATGCTAAAAGTATAAATGTAGCCCATCTACTACCTGTCCCAAACTGTATTTCTTTACACCTGGAGCTGCAGTGAGGCAGCAGTCTTAATCCAAGACAAACTCACAGGTTTAGTCACACTTACAACTTCCATTTCCATTAGGAAGCAAAACAGCTTACACATTTTCATCGTTTGCACTGGTGTACACAGTGTGTGGTGAGCAGCATAATGTTCCTCTAAGTCTATTTATTGATCCTAGATGGTGAAACAATCAACAGAATCTATTGTTTAGTGAGATTTCTCATTTGTGGGTTTCGGCTCCTGTAATCAGTGCCAGCTCTTTCTCAAGTCATTGCAATTCCTTTCGGTTTTTTCGTGTTTATTCAGACTATAAACGGTGGCTTTTTTTTTTAGGTCAGAGATCCCGTGATTTGTGACGGTTCACCCCGAGAAGATCGATAGCGTCAGTTGTTTCAGGAAGTGGCTCAAACCGCTGATGTTTATGTGAGCAGCTGTGGTCGTTGTGACAGGAGCAAAGGAGGAAGTCAGGTGACGTTATCATGGAGTGATAAAGTCTGAGCAGGGCGGAGGGCACAGCGGATGGATGGGTCAACAAAACATCAGACTGTTCCTGTTTGAAAATGCCAGTTTTTTTTGTTTGTTAGTTTTTAAGCATGGGCACAATCAGTCACATCTTTTAAAGTGATAGTTCCACTTTGAAGTGGGGCGCCTATGCATAGACAGTGTGTGACGTATAAAAGACAGAGTTTAGCATGCATGACGGGAGTACCTGTGGATGGGGTCAGCTGCAAAATGCATTCACATGAAAAGAAGGCAAACCTATTACAATGTGCGTGCTACATTCACCTTGCTGTGAGCACCAAACTCCCTTGACAAAAACAACAGTTTTACCAGGATGCAGGATGGCTGCCTCACATGGCTGCAGCACATAGCCTCAGTGCTGAGCCCCTCTGCTAGATAAGATAAGATATGATTAGATAAGATAGACTTCATTGAGCCCACAACAGGGAACTTAGCACTCGCTACAGTTGCAAGAATTCAACAAAGGTATACAGACAGCAAAACGATAAATACTGGTAGAAAAATTAGACAACAAAAGACTAAAAAGATTTAGAGAGATAAACATAGAAAGGAACTATAGGCTATGTGCATTACATACAGTGAAATAAAAGTGTAAGTACCTCACACGACACCAAGCATAAAGCCTTTAATCAGGCAGAATAAATGTCACATTTTAAAGCAATAAAGTTAAAATAAAGAAGTCAGTGCATCAAAACGTTGCACACCAGCTGAATATTGGCTACACAAGCATATTTAACGTGTTGACGTCTTGATTTATCACCTGTGGACGTTCAGGCAAATGACTTGATACAAGTCAACTGTGAAGGCTGGAATTCCTCCCTCGTGTTAATGTTTAAGACAGAAGTGTGTGCGGCAGGGGGGGACTCCTTCAGCCACTGCAGGGACTTTCAGACACAAACTCATCCAGCTGTGCACATACAGAATATTTGCCAAACTCCTGGTTTCGGAGGGGCCGGCGGGCAGACTGGCACGGCCTGCAGTGGCTCGGTCCTGTGCCACCTGGCTTTATTCTTCATCGTCCCCCCTCCCCTCCCTTCTCCTCTTCAACGGTTCTAGCCCAGCCGAACAGAAACCCCTTCCAAGTGTTTGCTTTTCTGTGTCTGTGTGAAGGAGGCTGGAGAGGAAGGCTAAAAGACGAGAGACGAGAGAAGTGGTTTCCAGCAGAGCGGGCAAACAGTGACTGATATTTCATCGCGGAGGTGTTAGTCTGATTTGGGTTGTTTGCTTTTTTGTGTGTTTTTTTTAGCTGCCTCTCTGTGAAATATCCCGGTATGCCTGTGAAAACAGACTTCAGATCGCGTCACCATAACTTAATAATGGTGACTGAACAACTTGAACTGAAGGTTTCCCCAATGTGAGGCTCGGGAGATCAGAGTATCACTGATCATCATCATCCGTAAACTTTTTGCAGGTGCTTGGTAACAATACACACCAAAATATCGAAAAATATCTGAACAGTGCAATCTCTTTTTCAAATCTTATTTCAACCACAGATTGCCTCATTTTCTCAGACTTTTCTGGCTAATATTTGCTTTTTTCTCGTTGAATCCTTTAACTTCTTTGCTGCTCTAAAATTGAAAATGAACTGCACGTGCAGCCAAGCTGAAAAACACTGATCTCTCCTGCCTCCTTGCCTGAGTCGTGGAACCTGCACTGATCTGACGGCAGTTTGCCGCAGATGACCGACTTGCTCTTCTGATTGTCTTTCTCTCCTCGATCTCTTCTGTCCCCATTGCTCAGCTTAGTTTGAAATGAGTATTCATGCACACCACAGGCAATGAAGAGGGACTGCAGGGAAAGAGGGAGGGATCAGAGAGAAGGGGAAAACATCTCGGATGGACTCTGGCAAGGAAGAAAAACATTGCAGAAATAGGCAGTTGGAAGGCAAAGGTTAAGAGTTGAAGGGGAAGTATGCTGGAGGGGCGATAAAAGAGTGGATTCTTGGTGTCCTAGTTGTGTGCAGGACTGCTGCACTTTGCCTGGGAGGGCCATCCCGCTGCCTGGATGCAGCGGCTGGACTTCCACTCCATCTGAGAGGAGGACGAACAGTCACCACCCACAGGAAAGTCTCTCTGCCCTGACGTGGAAACAGGAGGATTATTTGAGAGAGTTAGCCAGAGGAGAGATGGTCTCTCAGCTCTACGGCACCGCAGAGAGAGAGGAGACAGAGAGACCAGAGGGAGAGCACAACACGGAGCTGACACTTGGACATCAGTCAACGAACGCCTGTCTGCAAACTGCCTGAGTATTTACCTTCGGTTGTGAAGTCGGTGAGAACTCATCAGTTTATCCTGGCAGGGTTGTTTCCGCAGTCAATAAATGCCGGCTGAGGTGGCACCAATAAGACCTCAGGACCTGACACCCGGCGATAAAAAAAAACACACTCTGCCTGAAATCACAGGATGCCTTTAGTTCAATGTACTTCGCTTGAACTCTCACTAAGAGAGATGTGCAAGGGCCACAGCAGTCAGATGGACTGAACTTCAAGCATCATCAGCATTAAGCAGAAACGAGATCAAAATACCTCGATTTTATCATTTGGTATGTGCAATATCAGGATGAATGTGGTACAGACATCCTTAATGCCAAGAAGATGGATATGTGTGGTTTTAAGCCAAACATCTTGATAACTTTTGGAGAGCTGGAGACTCTTTGTCTCGTTTCTGTTCCAGAGGGAGGGGTCATCTCGTAGCTCTTTATCTGGCAGGACGAGGTCGAGCAAAGCTGGAATCATGCGTCTGTGCAGCTGTTTAGATAATGCACATGTAAACATCTCTGCAAACCTTAAGTACATACAGAAGGGTGTTGTGGGTAACTGAAGGTTTCCTGTTCCTCACAAAGAGAAGTCTGAACCTCTATTCACTCCTAACTGTTGAACTAATTATCTAGATTCAAGACGATAACCTCACTGTGACTCCATACAGGAAACAAATAAATATTTGTTTCCCCTCAGCGTCCCGTCTGCATGAGCCGGACCGTGGCACTGTGTGTCAGGGGGGGCTTATTTTTAGCGGAGATGATTAACGAAGACATGCTTCCCATCGCATGCTGTTCCATGGGAGAGCTAACTGTCGTCTGCTAATATATTAACAACTATCTGGTGAATTGGTCCTCTAATTTAATAGTGGGATATCTGTGACCTCCGTGCAAGTTTAGCAGTAAATAATGAGAACTGATTTGTTTTGTTTTGTTTTAAATTAAAATCATCATCAGTGAGAAACTGAAAGGAGGGAAATTCCTTTGTTATTTTGATCATGTGAAGTTGTTTCCTTTCTAAAATTAGCGTCTGATACCCCCTCAGTGAGCATACCCATGTAGAGCCATATGGATTTAGTACTGTTTATTTATGTTCTTGTCTTGAGCATGACTTGTTTTCAAAACATGCAGAGGCAGTAAGACATTTTGTCTGTAAAAATGAGCCGATTCAATATTGTGTGCTGCCTTATCTGACTTTCATAAGAAAAAAATGTTTGTATAAAAAGTGCAAGAAAACCAAAATATGTGTTTTTTTAGGACATAACTTATTCAAAAAGCTGGAGATATAAAAAAAAAATCCTCATTCACTTGAATCAGAAGCTGACACATTAAAAGACTTATCATCTCATCTAACTTTTCTTGTGTAACCATCCATGTGCCGTCATTTGTGGTCATTTGCTGATTGAAGTATATAACACTGCGGGATCCCACGAAAGCCAATCAATTACAATCAACTACAATTTGTATAATTTAGGAAACAGCTCAGGAAATCTCAGGGAATGTGACCTTTTGGCAGACGTGCAGTTTTATCCTCGCTGAAGAGGAGCGTGTACATAAGCGGACCCGTCGTCTCGTCTCCTCGTCTTTTTCTGTCTTGCAGCAGAACAGCTGAAGAGATGTTCATCTGACAAGTCCGATCGAGTGCACCTGATGTGCACTTATGTCTCTGTTCAAGTGTCTGGCACAATAAATCAAGTGTTCTTCGAGTGCCTCTGTTGTCTCAAACCATTTTCTATTAAACAGAGAGATACGGTAATTGTGCACTTTGCAGAGGCCTGTCAAAAATGATGACCAGTTATCAGTGTGCAATTATACATGAAATACATAATTTAAGTCATGAATCCAGCAATCATATTTCTTTTTCTTTTTTTTTTAAACTACGTATTAAATTAACTAAGTAGAACTATGGAGTAATTTTCTCTGAATGAGTGCCTGTTTTGCCGTTTTTACGCGGATAAGCACACGAGTGACGCCATGCTCAGTCCTGCCAATGGTTTGTCTCGATCCAAATGTCCAGACCTCACCGCTCTTGCAGACTTGCAAACTTTGAGA
>JBCAUF010000790.1:186839-197354 GCA_038406115.1 Haemulon aurolineatum | reverse complement strand
TATCGACATCCACGTGGATGTTAAAATCACCTACGATTATGACTTTGTCAGACTTGAGGACTAGATCTGACAGAAACAAGTCATTTAGTTTCTTTGACTGCTTTTATTCCGTCCAAATAACCAGAAAACACATGACACGAAGAGGTGGCATCTCTTGTTGATCTTTGGTCTTTATTTACTCTGTTTTCAGTGTCAGCACCTTTTGGCCGAGGCGTCAACTTGAATTGAACTGGACCTGAGTTTTGGAAATGAGGTGAAACTGACAGATCCAGTCCTCCTGAGTTCTCCGGGTTTTGGTCACTGCCTTCTGCAGTCTTTGCTCCTGGTGAGTCCAGTTTAGTTTTTGCAGCTTGTTGTATGTGAACAATATAAAACAGCCAAAGGGTTGAACAAACGATAAAGTTCAAGGTAATAAAATCAAAGACCTAAACCAGATGAAGAGATCAGGAAGAAGGTTGTCCCTGTTTTTCAATTGTATAATAAGAAGGATGTGGAGGTATTTATCTAACTAGAAATCACACCTCTCCCCAGTTCCCCAATGTCACTTCATGCACCAGATGGTCCCCAGTTTCCTGGCAAATGCTGCCCCCTAGTGGCAAAATTAAGTAACTAGATTTAGTGTTGCACAGATCAGAAAATAGTCTTACATTTTCTGAAATATTCATTTATATTTTATCTTTTTTTTAATGCCTTTCATCCTTTGGGTCAAATTTTGATGATACAAGTCCTGTTTAAATTAAGTGTAGTGACTTTGTTGACAGCAAAGTGTTTCAGACGCTCACTACAATACTAACTCCTCATGATACAATAAAACTCTCCTGGCTATGTGGACAGTTAAAGACACATCAACACTGTTAAGCAATGTTTCAGAAAGCGCCTTTACTCATGTGTTAATAAGCAGTGCTTTTATTTTGAAGGTGGTTTCTCCCGGAAGTGATATGTGATAGTAACGCCGGGAAACTTGTTGTAACCTGCTTGTGTTCAGTGTATAAAAAGCGACGATGAAACCTGTCACCAGGTGTACTGAGCATCCTTAACAAACACTCTCAGCATTATTTGAGATGGTGTAGGTGAGTACAGGAGCCTTGGGGAAATTGCATGAAACGCACACTCATGTATGCATGGTTAAAAAGTGGTAAAACATAACATAATTTGTAGTTTCCTCAGTGAGAGTGGTGGATGAGGATGAGTTGAGTGAAGAAAGAAGAAGAAGATGAGAGCAGGAGATGAAGCAAGGACATAAACTTGATCAATCTATAAACTCTTATCTCCACGAGTTTACAGACAGCCAGATTGGTTATTGACTCCAGCATCAGAGTACAGGAGGGGCATCTAAGGACCCTCATTCATCTTGAAGCGCTCGATGCTCAATGTTTGGTATTTCCCTTTGCTGGGCAGGCTCAAACCAACAGAGATGATAAAAGAATGCCAAGATGAAAAAATACAGTTGAAAGGAGTCGTGAAGACACTCCAGCTTCACTGCAGAACAAAGTAGAAGTTAAACTGTTTGCATGTAAGTTAATATCACATAATGATTCATGAGCTTTTTCTAAGTGACACAAAACTTATTGAAGTGATTTGGAGGGAAAATGCAAAAACAATATTGGCACAAACTGCTGATATCCAGTCTAAAGTGTCGTCATCATTTTATAACCTCATTACGGTCAAATTGTGGTATAAATTGACATGACTTTGATGACACTTGTTTGCAGCGTTAATGAGATGGTCAGAAAATATCACATTCATGTTCATTTTTCCCTTCGAGTTAAACTGTCACTCTGGTCCTGGTGGATCTACTGTAGTGAAAAGTTGGTGAGTGCAGCTTCGGCAGGAGTGAAGGCATTTGTGTGACTTCATGCTGGCTCACTGTGGGCTTACTACGATAACGGCCTTTTTAATAATATCTTATTATGGATTTATACTCTTCCTCTCTCTGCCTTGGGAGTCAGGTGGGGGATTTTCATGAGTCTCGCTCACCTTGAAACTGAACAGTGAACAGAAACGACTTCTTTTTTTTCCTGCCCTCTAAAGTCTGTCCTCACCAGTTCTCCACTTCTCAGAGCTCAAGGCCCCACAGCCAGAGGTGTTGAATTATTTTGTCTGAACAAAAGACTAAATAGAAAGCTGTAAATCCTCACGTTGATGTCATGTGACTGATTGATGATGCTTTACGTGGTTTGTTTTTTAAATGCTGCTGTTTGTCTTAAATTATTACCAGACTCCACTTCACTATAAAACTCAACTCTGCATCCATTAGAATGAAATAAATGAGGAGTAGGTTCATGACATTGGAGCAGGACAGACAGCTTATGGTGCTTTTGTAGCCCCTGGAGAAACACTCACTGTTTATTTTATCTTGATAAATGTTTTATTTGAACTCGGAGTCAACTATCGACTGAACCCTCGAGGATTCTCACTCACCTTGAAAACTGCATTGACTTTATCTGGAGCCTGTGTTTCCATCGTCCTTCACAATTTGTCAACAGGGGAAGGTCTTAATGAGCAGCAAAGGGTAAGAAGAAGAGTTTAAATAAAGTCCTCAGTTTATTGTTCTCTTTGTGTCACCCACCTGCTCTCACATTTTACACCTTTAATAGAAATGATGAACCAAACAAAGTTTACGATAAGGGTGCAGGTTGGGAATTCATCTGGCTAATAACAAGATTATGATGGAGGACCTCTTTAATTGTTTGTGGTTCTGGGCAAACAAAAGTCCGATTTATCTGACATTTTTTCAGCATTAAGATAAAGACTGACTTTTTTTTTCAAAAGCACATCAGGGAGCTGAGATAAGCAGCTGCAACACAAGAGTTGACACTGATTGAATACATGAGTCAATATTTGTGTTTGTTGAAGAACTTTGATAAGAAGCCTAGTGAGGGGAAAAAAGGCACCGATGCAGTCTTATTTCAAAGCGTTTTACTAAATAAAAAGCAACGGGTACATCAACTGTAAAAACTGTAGTTTTCCCTTTTAATAGTTGTATTTCATAAATAAAGTCACGTTTCTTAATCTGAAGCCATATATAATATGATTTTATATCGGGAAATTGGACAGAGGCTGGAACATTTCCAAGACTTGTACTTCAGACCTCAAATGAACACTTCTATACAACAGATCTTCAATATTTCAGAGGAAGTTATACAAAGTCATTATTCCTTTCCATATGCTCTATGTGTAGATATAAATATACCCCCATGCTGTTTCATATCACCAACAATATTGAAGAAGGAAGCTAGAAAAAACATGTATAGTATATATTTTATACACTGACTCCCCAAACAACTTCCATGGTGTCTCAAGGCCAAGTTAAACACACACACACACACACACATCATTGCAATCTCCTGCATACCAAACAACCTTCAACATTTCAAGTTTTTATAATGATAAACACACAAAAGCTTCATTCTTCTTATTCAGACTGTAAATGCAGGACAAAACTCAACCTATTCAAATAAGTCGATAATGGTACACCAGCACTCATTTCTACCTGCATTATGGGATTAAACCTGGCAGAAGTTTCAGAAGGACTCAACATCATGCCTGCCGCCTCCTCACGTGGACAGATGTGTTGGGATGGTGCAACATGAAGAATCTGAGATGACTACAGAAGACTCGGGTTCAGATCCTGAACTCATCTCAGACCGGACGCGAACAAGAACTTTTGACTTTTCAGTGGCGTGTTGTCCTGGAATGGTTTGTGGCAGTTTCCCTGAGCTCCTATTCAAAAGGCTTTTTTCTGATGGACCGTAAAGGCTGTTAATTAAACATGGCAGAATTTAATCAATGTCTAAAATGTGCAGGTGCTGCAGAAGTGTTGCGTAAATACACACAGCTGCTTTCAGACTGTTGAACTAATTCATATTTGTACAGTGCATAGATGATACTCCACTTCATAGACCCGGTTCCAACAAATCATAATAGATTGCACACAGGCAGTTGCTGGATTTTCTTGACCCAAAGGATCAATAGCTGAGCAAACACCTGGACAAACCAAACCAAACAAATCAGTTTACTGTGTGCTATTTAAGAACATACAGTATCCTCGTCTGGATTTTATTTGCCATAAATACAGTGATATGTATCAAAGCACATTAAAACAAATGTTCAGCATATTTTAAATGTAATGACATATTTGCACAGTACAAATGCTACAGAAATATTTTGCATATATGTTTGATTTATCGAAATATATTACAGTATAATATTGAATTAATCGTTCCAGTCCGTTGAGTAGTTATCATTAGTGTGGGGTGCCGTTGTGGTTTTGGTTTGATAATGTGACGCTTCACGTCGAGAAGCTGCAGTGTCATGCGCGTGCAGAAGAGAGAGTGTGAAGAAAAGCAGACCTAAATCTGGAGTGAGCGTCAACTTGTGCATTCAGTTTTAGTTCCAGCATAAAAAAGCAGATAAAAGCTATTTTAACTGCAAAACCTCGAGGAGGCTGCTTCTGTGCATTGGTTACATTTTTGGTTTAAAAAAAGACAACAAAACACAAATGATGTCACCTGGCAGTTCAGTTTGATTATACAAACTCTTAGAGCTACAAAAAGACCAGCATCATCCTCCCTTTAAGGAAAGAGAAAACTCAAGTTCAAACTTCATGCCAGACCGTCCAGTCACAGGACCGTGGACTGCCATCAGCTCATTTATTTATCCTGCTGAAGCTCCGGAAAGACCTCCTGTTCTCTTCAGTGCCTACCTGACTTTCAGCACTGCTCCTCCCCAAACCTCATACACACTCCTGTGAAGGCAAACACTACGATAAGAACATCCTGTCTTTGTGTATGTGCTGCAATGTTTAGGGCGTAGTTTAAAAGGTGCCCTGCGGAGATTTTCAAAAACGTTATCCTATCTCTATTTTCATTCAGTGCTACTTGACAAAATAGCATTGTGTGTATCCGTAAAGTAAAAATAATTTCTGCCGAGTTAATTTCCTTCCTCATGAAGCATTTACAAAGCCACTCTTTGCAACAACAGTTGGCTTTTTCCTCTTTTTTTTCTTGAAACATAACTGTCACCTGTAGTTCTGTGGTGGTGTGAAAACATTGTGTATGTGACCCAGTCAAAGAAATACTTCCCCAAGGTGGTACCAGAAGATAAAAACCTGACGGGGAACCACCAACTGAGAACACAAACACATCTCACTGAAACCAGAAACAGAAGTGAATTATAGCCCTCATAATTGTAGTTAATAATAATATCAATAATTAAATGGCTTGTAGTTTGATGAGACATTCTCTTGCACACAAAGAAATGAGCTGGTTTGACTGGCACAGTTCAACAAAACAAACTCTACCCGGCCGTTGATGTAAATCTCACATGGCATTCACTTTTTTTCTTTAAATTGAACTTTGCCCCCGTTCACCACCCAGCTGATGTATTTACCGAGCCGCAGTAACGGGAGGCTAAAAGCTGCGCCGGTGATGTTGTCGCCCTCAGCAAACAAAGATTGGAGGAATACTTCAAAAAGTACTTCATCATGGTGACACAACGAGTACAAACCTGCTCCGGCCTCAAAAAAAACAGAGCCGAGGAGACCAGTTCCCAAGACGAGGTCCTCCACTTTGAAAAACATGACCTTTGTTCTCGTTAAGCAACTAACAAAACTCGGGGATCACTGGCCTAATGTTGCTCTGGAAGAACAAGAAACTCTTAACATGCTCCAGTTGTAACATTAAAAAGGTGACTGACATTCGTATGTCAAAGGACCTGATATGAAAACATTCACAGTATTTATACACATTTGTACAGTAAAGGCGACGCTGAAGGCACTAGAGTACAGAGATACGAAGACTGCAAAATGGAAAGTTGATTGAAATGCTACAGATTGTGATCATTAGCTTGAGCCAAACGAGATTATGTCCTATTCGTTGTTATTTTTCCTCACAGTCAGAGTTCATTTACTGCTTTATGGCTCTGTAAAAGGGACTTTTCCCTTGATTGTCACTCACTGCCTACTGTCAGTTACAGTACTGTCATATTCAGGCACAGACTGGTGATGTCTTACTAAATAAAAAATGCAAGGGATAACCTACATATAGTTTAAGAGGAAGACCTTTCAGTTGACTATTTGCAAAGTGAAGCTTAAATTAATTCAGCAGCACTTTTCACCTTTTTTTTTTTTTTGCACAGAATACAACCCAAAACATATGTGACCTAATCTGCCCTCAAGTAGCTATCCATAAATTGCAATGCTGAGGATTTTTTGTGGTTAAAGGGCCAAATGACAGAACTGTATTAATCAATTAATTAATATATTAATAACTTGACATAAAATATATTTAACCCATACCAGGTTTACAGCCACTACAAAATCTTAAAAATGTGCTGTCTTATAGTAAATTTGGAGAAAAGAATCTAATTCTGCCTATTTATCTTTATTCTGGAGTTGAATAAGTCCGTGTGCAAAAAAGAGAAAAGGTTGCTCAAAGTGAAGTACTGATGTAGTCACTTTTGGCAAAATACGATGTGATTGGCTTCATATCTGTGAGGAGGACTCATAAAGCTTTTAACATTATAAACACGCTGAAACAGTACTGATTAAAGGATTGTCTGCTGCAGCAATCAGTGTCGCATTACAAGGCACATTGGAAACAAGGTACTTTTGTGTAACATGAGATGTAAACTGCGTACATGTAAACATGAACATCTGGACAGAGATGATCTTTCAGGCTTCGCTGTCGTGAACTCCATTAGGAGCCGGGAGGCTTTGGACGTAACGGACGGCGTCTGCGATGGTGAAGAATATGGCGTTGTCCTCTCCACCATCGCTTCCTTTTTTGTCGGGGTTGTATCCCCCTCGCTCCAGGTCGTCCAGTACCGAGGCACGACACTGGGCCAGGACCAGCTTGATCCCCAGTTCTGCGTAATCTTTGCGGACCTCTTTAAGAGCGTTCACTCCCGCAGTGTCTAGAAACAAGATGGCGCTGCAGTCGATCACCAAGCTGCGTATGCTGTGGTAGGATTTTATCTCCACCTCCTCTGACTTCATATTTGTGACTCCCGCCTCCTCTCCCGGCCGTTTTTTCCTCTTCTCGAACTTAATCCGCCGGGCTTTGTCCTTCACAGGGTCGACCCCCACACGCTTGTACAGAGCCTTTTTAAACAAGCTCTGGTTGGCGTAATAGATCGGAGCCTCATACCGAAAAACGGACACCCCGGAGTGCTTTTTAAGGCCGCCGTAAGTCGACAGGTCGTCGTAATGCTCCCTGGTGGACGCCCGGCCCAGTTCCAGGACCTGGGCTCTCTGAGTCCGGCCCAGGACGCAGAGGGCCGAAACCAGAACCCCCACGAAGAGACCCAGCTCCGTGTTGACCAGCGCCGAGGTCGCCATGGTGATGATCCAGATGGAGGCGTCCACGCGGTTGACGCGCCACATGCGGGGAACGTCGGCAAACTTTCGCAAAGCACCGCGGAGGTTAACCACGATGATGACGGCTAACACACATCTGGGCGGGAAAAGGAAGAAAGAAACATCACTGTATATTTGTAGTTTGAAAACTTAAAATTGAATAACATAATTGTCAATTTAAAACTTTTTTTTTATTTTTTATCTTAGATAAACCCACAAAATCAGCTCAAGAGACCAAAGAGTTACACAAGTCAAGAAAAGAGGGGAATAGTAAAAGAGAACGGGAATGCAGACTAAACGAAATCTGATCTCAGCAGATGTGTGACATCAGCGATCAAGACATTTCATACCGTCAATAAAGCTGTGTGTGTGTGTCTGTTTGTCCATGTAGATAAAAGCAGCACAGAAGAGAATCAATACCAATCATCAGCTGCAATCACATTCAATAGACTGTGGATCAAGGCTGACAGAAGACTCAAAGTATCTCCCAAAAAAAGATGAAAAGTGATGTTTTTTTTTATTATTTCTGCTCTCTTCCCCTCCGTCCATAATCAGTTTTCGTTGATGCATCTTCACTGAAATGTTGCTGAAGATATTCGAACCCGCACAGCTCGTGCAGCGTCAGCAGCATTAACCTATGGTTCCAGTTCGTGGTTATCTGTATTTGTCCAAGGCTACCCTTGAAACCACTTTTCATGGTAAACAAGATAAGAACTGCAAGCAAACGTTCAAGTACTCTGACTGATGAGAAATTCTAAGGTGGTTATTCACTAACGAAAACAAGACTATGGACATTGTACTCGATTTGCCCAGTTGACCCACTAAATACTTCCTATCCCCCAGGAAGTGCGCCAAGCTTTGAAGCAATTTTCATAGCGGCCAAAATGTGTAACTACAACGTCCCATGATGCACTGGGGCCCAAAAAGACTTTTTCCCATACGCTTACATTGTAAAAGGAGCGGCTGTAAAACAACGTCACATCCCCCATGAAACGACTTGTTTCTCTAAAATTTAATCTGTTTGTTCCGATAACATTTGGAAAGTGTAGAGGAGGAGTAAAACTAATGTATTTGCAGTGCAGTGCTAAACCAGGAGTTAGCGGCCGACCTTCATTGATTCTGACGGCAGTTGGAGCGCCGAAGTCTCCACTGCGCTTCCACTACGGGCCCCATACCATAGGAATGAATGGAGGATTAGGTTCTTCTTAGTGCATCCATGAATCCTACTCACTGAACTCTCAAAAGATGCAAATGTGTCACCTTTAATGTTGTGACATCTACATGTGGTATTCGGTGTCCCATACTGACAACGATGAAAAATCCCTACCTTCAGCAAAAAGACAAGTTTTTTTGAAAAATGTGTTTACCTGGGAACAGAAATGGACTGAATGGTAAATGGACTGACTTATGTAGCGCCTTTCTAGCCTTTTCTAGTTCTTTCTAGTCTTTGCGACCACTCAAAGCGCTCGTTACGTCACATTCACTCCTTTCACACACACATTCATACACTGGTGGCCGAGGCCACCTGCTCATCAGTATCATTCACTCACATTCACACACCGATGGCTATGCCACCGGGGGCAACTGAGGGTTCAATTTCTTGCCCAAGGATACTTCGACATGTTGACTGCAGGCCAGGGATCACTCCCACCGCTCTACCATCTGAGCCACAGTCGCCCAGAAACTGAAACTGAACGTTATTTGTTCTTCTCAGAACCAAAATGTGAACGGAGCACATGATTAGAGATAAATAAACGGCGTATTCCGTTGTGAGAATTTCAGTCTGATCACAAAAGAACAGCCTGACTGATAAGGCGTGAAATTACCGGGACCGGTCAATCAGGTACAACTGCCCTGACCAGCTTCTGCAGACGTACGTCTATTTTTAGGAACTGGCTGCAGCCACTCCATCACTCCCATCCTGTCATTGTATGTTTAATGTCCTGTCATGGTATGGCGTCAACCAATGAAAATGTTTGCAATGATTAAGAGCATGTAGGTCGTCGATCAAGCAATCAGAATGAACGATTTCACCTATTAATCAGGAGGTTAACTAAAGCATGAAAGTGATGACTCATTAAGAAATAGGTGCTTACTTCTGGAGGGAATAGAAGAGCGGTGCGATGACGAGCAGGACCAGCAGCAAGACAAGAGCGCTGACAAGCCCCGAGACCTGAGTCTGGCACCCCGTGGACTCCTTGACGAGGGTCTTGGTGAGCGCGGCGCTTGTGGTGAAGCAGCGGAAGAACGATGGCAGGATGTTGCAGAAGCCGATGGCGTACATCTCCTGGTTGGCGTCCACCGTGTAGCCGTGCTTCTTGGCGAACATCTCAGACAGCGAGACGGTGATGGCGAACCCCACGATGGCGATGGAGAACGCGTCACCGGCCACGCTGGGGATCAGCGTCCAACTGGGCAGCTGGGGAGGGAGGAAGCCCGTGGGGATTTCGCCGGCCACGTCCGACCCGTAATCGGTGTTGAAGTGGCCGAAGTGAGAGGCGAGCGTCGCGATGATCACCACAAAGAGCTCGAAGGGAATCGGAGCCTGGGTGAGGAAAAGAAACATCCTTGTTTGGTGCCACGTCAGTTTGTCAAGAGTTTCTCCTGTGTACGTCGGCCTTTTTAGGACATCTTTGTCAGTTTTAGCTGCACTTTTTCTACCTCAACTGTCATTTCAGTTCAAAAGTCAGCTGTGTCGAGGCTTCGCTGAGCTTTGACCAACTATCACTGGAGATGTTTGTGTTAGCATTAGCTCAAAGTATATTTGAGGATAGATCCCATCACAGCCACAGGTTCATAATGGAGTCCCACACCCATCCTGGAACCGCATGAAACATTCTTGTCATGTAATTTTAATTCTAGCCCTAACCCTAACCCTTTGTGATGTTCATTATTGTGACCCAAGAACTAATGAAACAACAGCTTTTAATTATAATCTTGATTAATGAGGACCAAATTTGTTTCAGTCTGACTCCATGCAAAGAAAATCTACAATGTGTGCATCAACAATTTTCAAGTGATTAAAGTAGCCAGCCAGGATGCAGTGAAAGGGGCAATTCATTTTCCTGCCTGTGCACACAAAAGCTAACCTGACTCTCGCCAGATCCTTGTAGTTCCGCCCTGCTACACACTAGGATCTGGGACTGCTCCATAGGAGA
>JBCAUF010000790.1:172565-182677 GCA_038406115.1 Haemulon aurolineatum | reverse complement strand
GCTGTTTCTGTGCCTGCCCCTTTAAATGCTAATGAGCTCCGTCTGTTAGCGGTACACGCCCCTCTCAGGGAGAGGATTATTCTGGGCATTGGTAGGCTCAGGCAGGACCAGTTTATATATGTAGAGACCAGAGAAAACGTGTTTTCCATAATATGGGACCTTTAAATCAGTCATGTTCCTGTATTGACACCTATCAAAGTTGTTTACTTTGGCCTCATCCAAACGTGGACCAAATCCAGTTATTTCTGCCTGGTGAATTATAAGCCAAAAAGTGCTCAACAAATCTCCACACCGGTGCTATTTGCATCCCAAAAAAATCAATTCCTTCTCTGTATTGAAGTTGTCATGGTCTAACCTTCTGCGACATTTTATTGAAAAGCTAAATCATAAACAGACCCCCCCTCAAAAAAATACAAACAGCAATTCTGGTCTAATTAAATATGATTGACAATTAAACTCCTGAAACAACAAAAAGTCAATATTTTGTTATTAAGTTAAGTTATGCAGTCAGCTCACTAAGTTAAGTGTTTTATTTGCAAAAGTCCATCAGGCGTGTGCTTCCTGCCTCGGCCTCCTTGCTGCTCGGGACAGCAGCTGTTGTACAAGTCACCTAAACTCAGCTGATGCGTTGTTACACAAATCAAAAGCCTCTCAAATCATCACTAACAATCCTGAGCCTTTTAACTTTCCGAAAGCCGAGAAACACTTTTTTAGCCAAGAGAGGCCTGTCGGAGAAGATTTGGAGGCCACGGCGGTGAAAAGAGAAGATCCCAGGCGATTGTTTACTGCCGAGACAATAAAAACATGACGTTAAGTGTTGTGAAAAAGTCAGTCAGGAGTCTAAAATGTGCACTTACCTTACATTACATTAACCACTTCACATTGGCTATTCTCAGCTACTGCCAAAACATCAACTGGTCCAAATACAACACACAATTTATACAATTTATAGTCAAAATAGAGGTGATCAAGCAAGCTATTAATTATTGGGAATTTTTGATAAATTAGACATCTATCATTTCAAAGATGTGATTAACATATTGTACTGGTCACCACACTTAGTAGTATGCAAAGCAGCTGAAAGTGTGTGTGCCGTTTTTTTCTTTCCAGACCCTGAACAAGTATCTCAACTTTGGCAACCTGCTGCTGAGAGTTTTCCACCTGAGCTACCTGCACAACTGTGAGACCAGGAGGGGACAGGTGAGGCTGAAAGTGTCCAACATCTGACCCCCTTTACCCCCCTCAAACTCGAGATCTGATGCTTTTTAAGAGTCAGCGTGAACGGCTGAAGGTGCACGGATCCACACTGTATTCAGACTTGATGACATAAATATGTGATACACAGGAAAATGAGGAAATGGAGTCATGCAACAGGCCGGTGTATTTGACAAGGCATCTCAATTAGGTCTGACTCTCTGGAGGCACAATTGTGCAAAAACATGTTGGAGGCGAATAAAAGTGACAGCTAGAATAGGAGGAAAGTCTCCAGGCTGAACTTCAGGGTCCCATGGCATGCATAAACTTATGAGACAAAAGTTTCATTTGGTTTCTAAGTTTTGCATTGTCTTCTCAGGTGCTGCTGTGGTCGGCCAGCAAGGTGTTTGAGGAGATGACCGACATCGAGAGGCAGTTCCACAAGGCCTTGTACACAGTCAGAGCTTTCCTCAATTGCGACCGTTACTCCGTGGGCCTGCTGGACATGACCAAGACCAAGGTGGGTTACCACAGATACACACCCAGAGTGGGCGATAAGCTGGCAAACAAACATAACAGTTAATCCACTGTTTGTACTGTCTGTACTGCACTGTTTTAGGCTGCCAGCTTCAAATTTACACTGCAGTGACCCTGAAATATCGGCAGCCTCAAGTTTACACTCACGTCCAAGTTTGGGGAACAGGTCATCTAAATGAAGTGTAAGCAGGTAGTTTAAGTATTTAAACCTGAATGTAAAAGCAGATTTGGGAGCAGTAATCTATGTTTATAGCTAATTTTGAAGCTTGATGACATCAGCAGAACAAAATCCTGAAAAACAAGGAGTCACTGCAAATAACAATGAACCTTGAGAAATTTTAAACTGAGTGCATCCGTTGCTCATTAATTATGCACTGCTGTTTTGGTACCCTTCTCATCCCATCTGAGTTTTGTTGAGATCCGCTTCTGTGGGTTTTTTTTCCTCTTCCTCTTTGGGGAAGAGATATTTTCAGGAACTCCTCTGGGCCTTCGTCGTCTGATCTGCACAATTTTTTCCGTCTCGATCGAGTCGTGCGCTTTAATCCCTCGCGTCGATGAAAGAAACACTTCTCAAGACCATCTTCTGATCAGCGCCATACAGTCCCCATGTATTTGTGATAACCAGCATATTGTCACAAATACTTCTTATTGGCTGTGGCTGTCACCTAATTACAAGCAGCTGCCAGTTGATTCCTAACACCTGCTATCTGAGAACAAACACATGTTGTCTGTCTGCACAGATGGCTCTCTGGTAACAACGCTGGATTTCATGAATAAAGCACTTAAGAATAAACAAAACTAGTGGCTCAGCTCTGAGTTTTGGAAACCGTGTACTTTGTGAAGACGGAAACAAAAAATATTACACGCCCCTAAGAGCCTGCTGGCATTAGCATTTTCAGGCAGAATGCTGGTGTTGGCTGTATCTGCGGCATACAGTAAGTGCATATAAATAATGGAGCAATAGAAGCAGTCGCATCAGCTGTGTTGTCCCACACTAAATCCTTTTTTTTCATCTGTGTGTGTGTGTGTGTGTGTGTGTGCGTGTAGGAGTTCTTTGACCTGTGGCCAGTTCTGATGGGAGAAGTTCCACCATACGATGGACCCAAAACTCCTGATGGCAGGGTTAGTAAATGCAAATACTATTACTACTACTGCATATTTACTCAAATGACACCAGCAGGTGACTATTACTTATCCACAAGAAGGTAACTCTCGTGCAGTGGAGGATTGATGAATTCCTTTTTTTTCATGCTTCCAGGACTATGAAAACTTTGACTTTTCTCTAGTGACACTAATTTAAGACTAACTAGAGATATTTAGCCTTCAGCCTGCTGACTACTGGCAAGGCTCTAAGAACAGCTAAACCATCAATATGTCGTTTGTTCTGTATCACTATGGGATGTTATGGGCTTTCCAGTACCAGAAGGGAAACTTATTAGCCTTTTAATTTTGTTTGGATTCATTTTAAAGTATTTCACTGAGTTTTTATGAGGGTTAAATCCACAAAATTGTGCACAGACATAACAAAAAGCCATGTTTTTTCTTGCATGAGCATACATTTCTATGACTAATATTGCAAGCTTGAGTTTGTATGACCAACAATAATGTTAATCTGCTCACTGACTACCTTTATGCATTCATATAAAATACGTCTTATACATGAAGTTCTTCTGTCATTCTACTTTAATTGAATTTGGAAAATAGGACATTTATACTTTTTACTGTCTGTCTCCTTTTTGTCTATCTTTAATCAATATTTATATAATGTTGTAATGCAACATGGTGTGACACTGTGTAGCTGTCCCCTGTTCGGAGCATTTAAAAGGACCAAACTGATTTTCACTTTAAATATCTTCTCCACACAATTCTCTGATTTTTTCATGTTGTTATGTCTTCTTAAGGAAATCATCTTCTACAAACTGATCGACTACATCCTTCATGGCAAAGAGGACATCAAAGTCATACCGTGAGTCACTGCACAGATCTGGTTTAAAGGGACCCTGTGGAGGTTTTGATCCGTAGTTTCTGTGCCTGTTTTGTTTGTTCTTGTGCTTGTGGATGCACAGATGAGCTGCACACAGGCAGCGAAGAGGAATGTAAACAATGCAGGTTTCAAATCGACTTTTCAAATGTTTCATGAGAGAGGAAATGTTTTTCTGTACTGGATATAAACACATCACACAGAGAGGTGACGAAAGGACACTGAAGTCGTGTCTTCCTCCGAACATGATCAATATTCTGATCCTGTATTGTTCTTCTGTTTGCTGCTCTTGTAAACATTAATAACTGCTACATAAACATTTTCACTGCAGAAAAATCTCACATGTGTAAATTGTTTATTTGGTTTATGTTTGATTTTAATGATTTACATAACATTTGGAGTCAAATTTATATTGACACTGAATAGGGAAGTCGTTTACTGACTTATTTTGTTTCCTCTTGTTGTACAAAACTTTCTGCTTGTAAAACTCTGTTCGTCCTCAGGAATCCTCCAGCGGATCACTGGGCCCTGATCAGCGGTTTACCAACCTACGTGGCTGAGACTGGACTGGTCAGTGTGTTTTTTGTTTGTTTGTTTTTTTTTCCTTCCTCTCTTCCTTCATTTCAGGGTTGCTGTGAGGTTTTGATCAAATCTCACACAATGTTGTCAAATGACCACTGACTCTGAAATCACGGGACAGTTTTACACATATCTCACCCAATTAAAAAAAAGCCATTAATTCATCTTTGAAGAGCACAAATGAAACAAAAAAAAAAACGTACCAATTTGTAAACTTGTCGTCATGTGTTGGGCATCAAACTGTTTGAAGGTCCCATTTCCTCCATTAGTAACATACACAAATACAACAAATCATTGCTATGCTTTGTTTAGTTTAATCAAAAGTGCCCAAACCTTTTTCCCTTGGATGGACAAAGCAGAAAATTAAACATGGGCCAAAGGCCAAAGTCAGACACCTGCAGGATTGCATTCTTAATGTGCAAAATATCCTTGGATCCCAAATTCTCTTAACTGACTGACTTCCTGCACAAAGTGTCCTTCAGCTGTGCCGTGCTCAGATTTTGATAAATAATTAATAAGTAGTGATCCCCCATGTTTAAAGGCTGACACTTGATGCTTTGGGGCAACCTTGAAGTAAACATAACTTTTGTTTGTACCCTGTAAGTCCGTGTTAATGGCTGTCAGCTCTGTGCTTTGTGAGCAGCTTTAAGCTCTCTCAGTTTTGTGGATGTTTTTCTATCTGCCAGAAATGTTTTCTCTCAGCCGAGCCCCCACATGCCCCAAATCAGACCAGATGAGTGTGAGAAGTCTAATTAGGTTTAAGGCATCTAGCTGTCATGTTTACAATCTTAAGTGACAACGAGTTAATGCAGGACGCTTTGGGCAGGTCACATGGGCACACGGTGACTCAGAGTATTGAACATGTGACCTTTCAGCAACAACAGCTCGGCCGCCCCGGAGCCCTAACATGTGTGAATTAAAACAACGAATGAATAATGAATGAACAGCCAGTGAGCCGGATGAATGCAAACCGTGGCAGCTCTGTTCCGCAGAGGAGCGACGAACCCAAATATGATAATAACAACAACCTGAGACAAAATCTTTGGGCCAATTTACAACAGATTGGATCAAACAGAAGTCCCAACACAACGTCTTTTTTGGACTCTAAATGAGGAATTTATAGATTTTAATTTAATCACAGGTACAAATCTGTGTCTCTGTTTAAGTGTAGAGGTCACCAACAGCTAAAAAAAACTCAGTCAGGGATACTTTGTCTTTGTATTTATAATAATAATAATATTAATGCACACAGGACTTCTTTAGGTCCGTGAAAGTAGAGGCTGTCAGAAACACTGATACTGAGGCAGTTTCACCAATCACTGTAGGTCTCCGTATAATTAATCTCCTCACATTAACTTCATTGAAAGTACAGTGAGGAGGACTTTTTCCAAGGCTATGACCAGACTCTTTGGGTTTTTTTAACTGTCTTTACAGTAATTTTGAAGAAATGTCTAATCTAATATCTTAAGTATTTGGTTTATGGAGCTCGCTTTGTGTCAGTTAAAAGTCCTGACTTGCTAGGAGCGACTGATTCAAATGGCCGCAAACAGGTAATACCTGCTGAAATCATGTTTACTCTTTATTGCAGCAACTCTGCAAGATCCTGGAGTGAATGATTAGCATGTACTGTCTTAGGTCAAATATTACTTTGGTGTGTCTTGTTGGATTTAGTCTGGTGGTCCTTTTATATGATCCATTCAGTTATATTCACATCTTCATGTCATCTTATCTTCTCCTAATCACCCATTGTGAGCGTAAGTTCATTTTAAAGGTGAAACTCCATAAAATCCAGCGTCACTGAAGTGATTGAATATGTTTTTTGGAAATCAACGAGCGTGGCTGGATTCAACGATAAACCTTTTTTAACTTGGAACAAATCCCCCTTTTCATTTCTCACTCTGACTTTCAGAGAACAACTTTTCCTCCAGTGTGCAGGAGTCCATGTAGAGCCAGTGTCCTATAAAATATCTTTATTTCTAAATATCTCCATCGGAGGCTGCGGGCGGTCAGACGAGCAGAACACCATTAGGCCTTATTACACAGTTGTCAGTGTGCACACAGTTGTGGAAATGAAAAGTGCTCAGCCACACGCTGCTATGATGTATAATTGTAATTTCTGCAGCCGATGTAATTAATCACAGCGTGCTTTTCCAAAAACTGCTGAGCATGCCGTCGCTCATCTATCTATCCCTCCTTCTGCTCCGTCCCCGTCTGTCCTCCCCCTGTCCTGTCCTTTCATTGTCTTTCGCGCTTGCCATTTTTCAACTCCACATCATCTTTCCTCCCTCATCTTCTCCATTTTTTCCCCCCTCGTCCACATCATGCTAGAGGTGAAACCCTTTCATAAATTGATGGGAAAAGAGACACGTCAGATTGACACTAATGGATTTGGATGCGACACAGTGGGGGGGTGAATGAATTCATTGTGAGGCAATAAAACTTAATCTACTCCTGAGAATGACATATGAGGTTCTTCAACCCAAAAAAAGGTAGAGTTCATCATGTGAGAATATGAGAACAAAGATGTCCTCCTCTTCCAGCCGTTTTCTTGTTCTTCTTCCTCCCAAACCAAACGACCTCTATGTTTTATAATGCCGACCTTTACAGATTAAACTGTGGAATAAAAATAGCTTTCAGATTTGCTGTATTTTTTAGCATTTTTCTTATCAACAAAAGCACATTGAGGTGAATCTCATGAGATGTCGTCATCCTCATTCTTATTTCCTTTATCCAACAGATCTGCAACATCATGAACGCAGCTGAAGATGAGTTTTTCGAATTCCAGGTAAGATGGACACCACTTCTCTCTCTCTCTTTTTTTTTTTTTTAAAGGAAGCACTAGTTATGAGACTCGTCAATGAAAAGAAACACTCATTTGCTACAAAAGTAGAGTACAGTGAAAAGCTGAAGGTTGCATGAAAAGAAAACTTTTTTTTCTTTCTGTTTAATTTAAGCTCCAGCTCTCTGACAGAGTTGTCAATACGTCTCCATCCTCTATAGATCTATCTCAATAGATGCTGCATGTTATTACACTCAAATTTAATTAATATGCAACCAAATGAAAATGCACTAATTATCAAGTGTAAGATGAATAGCTGCAACATATATTTAGATGAATTCACTCTTTGGATGCTTTTGTCCAAAGCGAAGTACATGAAGAGGCAGTGTGACATAATTTTGATTCATGTTACATTATTCTTCCAGGACAGAAAACACTCAGCTTCCCGTTTGTGTCTTTATGTGTGTGAACACCAGTTGTTGCTGCGAGATAAGAGAGCAATTATCATTCGTTCTCATTATTTGGAGATGCCATTAGCATTTTGCAGTCAAATTACTGCAATAAATGTGAGCTTTTACTCCTGAGCAATGTGAACTAAATGGAACTGAAAGTGGGCTATATGTATTAAAAAACTACTGCAGCTATATAATGAGCTCTCATGTACCATAAGAGACCTCCGGAGAACAATCATCAGGAATTATTCAGCCATATAGTCCCAACTGAATAAATGATATGTTCCTCGTTCTCTGCTCTCTTTAGTTTAAATTAGTTTCCGGAGGGCTTTAAAGGTCCCATTGTATTTATCCTTATTACGCTCTGGTGTGGTGGCAGCCATTGTCCCTGTTCATTCATCAATCCTGGTCCCGGTCTGGATGTTAACGGGAGGGCTCGCAGTCCGAGGTTCATTTTGTGACGAGGCTTTGAAGAGCGTCTCATGAGCAGACCGAGGAAGGGTTTGGGTCATGTGACTTCAAACATGCAACAGGTGTCTCATTTGCTCCTCAGACTGTCGAGGTCTGTTGGCGTGTCATGAATCTGAACAACATACAAATCCTGCACAGTGTACACCTCATATTAGCATTCTTTACCATGTAACATCTGATGTCTATCAAACGGCAACTTTGTGGAAATTTTCCTGCCAATTAAACACAAAGAGAAAGCAAAATAGAACTGAAGTAGATTTAATATGTAATATTTGTTGCTCATCTTTTTACTCTACATTTGTGAGAACAGCTCCTCCATTACATTCATGCAGCAGCAGCGCACTAAATTAGCTGCATGAGTACTTCTTACTTCAGTTTCCAGTGTGAACTTATGACACTCTTAAACCCTATTTTTGTTCTTCTATGTGTGTTTTACCACCTTATAAAGCACTTTGAACTGCACTTGTATGAAATGCACTTGATTTTTTTTTTTTTTTTTTACTCACTGTGAATAGCTTCGAGCACTTAATCATGACGAAGAAACTCTCAACCTCTGAAGTTTTTATTCTTTGCCTTGATAGTTTCCATTCAGTTTTGTTAAGGTACAGTGCTTTGCAGTGAAGGATGGAAGTATTTTTTTAATTTCCTTTTTTGTTACTCTTGACAGGCAAGCCATGCAAATCCTGTTTTTGTTTTTTTCTTTTTTTGTCTCACCACTTAACCACTTCCCATGTGCGATCAAGCTGACGTGCAGCCGTAGTTTACCGTGCGCCCACTTTAAAAAGAGAGACTTCAACAACTGCTGCTGCAGGATGTTGAGATTTTAGAGGCAGTGAGCGGGTGAATTCTTGATTCTCTCCCATTTGCCCTGAATGTAGAAGGTCACGTCACATTTCCGTGGGGTTCCTGCTCCCCGCTATCACGATGAAAGAATCGTCAATGAAAAATTGCTGCCTTAGACATGCTCATGTTGACAATGCAGATGATGCATATTCTTATTTATAGTCCCTGCAATAAAGCATGTTGAACTGTGTGTGTGCGCAGAAAGAGCCTCTGGACGACTCCGGCTGGACCATTAAAAACGTCCTGTCTATGCCAATCGTCAACAAGAAAGAAGAGATCGTGGGCGTGGCCACGTTCTATAACAGGAAGGATGGGAAACCCTTTGATGAAATGGACGAAACACTGATGGAGGTACAGCCTGTGTGTGTGTGCGTGTGCGTGTGTGTGTGTGTGTGTGTTTGTGTGGCAGCACTGAGTCATTGGTTTATAAATACACTCGGGCCATTCAGAGCATCTGCATTATTTATCACTGGGCCCGGAGGCTTTTTACTGAAGTTTCTTTATCTGCCTCGCTGCTCAGAATCCAGTTTGGGATGCACAACAGGACAGTTTGATCCTCACCTGTTCTTTAAAATCAAACTAGTTTCAGCAACAATTTTCATTTTCATCTTATAATATGATTTACTGTTAATTTATCACCGTACCGCAAAAAGAGATCAGCTCAAAATCCACCTCAGGAAGCTGTTGGATTAGATGTTTTAACAAATAATGAAAGGTAACATTTGCTAGATGAGTGCATTTACTCATGTACAATTCTGAGGAGTTATTTAAACATTTACATCCACAATATTTCAAAGGGAAATGAGTTTATTGATCCACTACAATAATTTGGCTCCTTTAGTTATTAGTTGATGTGCAGATTGAAGATTTTACACACAAAACATGCAATCAACATGTAAAATAAAATGAGTTTAAACTACCCTGCAGAATATATGTTAGTAAAACATGGCTTCAGCACCACCTCCTCCTTGATGCTTCAAGTATTTTTTCTGATACAGTAAAGTATATTTGATCACAATTTGAATGAAAATTTGAATATGTTTTCACTTCTGGACTAAAGAAGGCAGCTAGCTTGAGCGCTTAAGAAGAGTGCTGCCATCCTTTATTTAATTGTTCTTCCGACACATCTGCCACCGGTAATAGGCTATTTACTCTCTCTCTCTCTCTCTCTCTCTCTCTCTCTCTCTCTCTCTCTCTCTCTCTCTCCCACCCACACACACACACACACACACACACACACACACACACACACACACACACACACACAAGCCCCCCC